>LGRX02008453.1:0-43315 GCA_001247695.2 Cymbomonas tetramitiformis
GTCCCAAGATAGTTCAAACTTCGCGTTGTCCCAAGATTGTCCCAAGATAGTCCAAACTTCGCGTTGTCCCAAGATAGTCCAAACTTCGCGTTGTCCCAAGATAGTCTAAGCTTCCTCTGTGTCAGCGAGATAAAAGCTCGTAGCAGTACTTGAAACGAGGACAATTCTCGCCAAAGGTCTCGAAACACATATGCAAACATACCATATTGTATCATTTTCGTTCCGAACCCCATATTTGTCATATCTCAGAATATTAGGTGGTTAAACACTAGTTAACCCAAAATCCGAGATATGACTCTAGTGCACCAATGCCCCCTGCGAGACCGTGTTACACGGCCTAGCTTACCAAAGCAAGGAGCCATCTTGAGCACCCAAAGATACTGTTCTTGCGAAGGAGTCGACGTAGGTTGTAAGCGGCTGCATTTGTGCTAGAGAATCAGTTGGAAGAATTTGCTACAGCCCCCTATTTCGATATTCACAATGTTTGAAACGCAAGCTAACTTCGATGTTGAATTGCCCTCTGTTATCACCTCGTAGGGCTCATAGGTTGGATTGAATAAAAAGCAACTCGAAGGCACCACTCACTGGTGCACTATCAAAAGAAGCTGACGCGCAGATGTGTTCTCGCTTGAAAGGCGGCGAGGGGATTCAAGCAGGTAGTGCTTGTGGTCCCAGTGGATCTGGGAATGTCGATGGGAAAGGTGGCAGCGCAATGCGCGCATGCTGCTGTGGGACACTACAAGGTGCTCAGCGACCTCGGATCACAAATTAGCCTGTGGAAGCGGAGTGTAGCGCCTCTCACCCCTCACACTCATGACAGCAGAGAGTGGCACCTCGGCACCTCTCGCCCCTGAGGCCCATTTGTGGAAGCAGAGTTTGGCAAGTCGTCCCGCCCACCCGGGAAGCGGAGTACGGCACCTCTAGCCCATTGCATCCGTTGCAAGGGAGTGTGGCAGCTCTCGCTGTTAAAATCCATGAAAATGGCGGGTACTGTCTCACGACCCTCACACTCGTGGAAGCGGAGTGTGGTGCTCCTCGCCCGAAATACAAGTTCGTGGTAGCGCTGTGTGGCACCTTGTGACCCTCACACCCATGAGAGCGGAGTATGGCCCCTCACCGCTTACTTGCGTGGATGCCGAGTGAGGCGCATTCCACCTTTCATGAATATTGAAGCAGAGCGTGGCGCCTCTTTACCCCTCACACAAGTGGAATCGGAGTGTTGCGCCCTCTCATCCCTCACCCTCATGGGAGCGGAGCCTGGCGCCCTTGCCCCTCACACGTGGAATCGGAGTGTTGCGCCCCTCTCATCCTCACCATGGAAGCGGAGCGTGGCGCCTCTTGCCCTCACGCAAGTGGAATCGGAGTGTTGCGCCTCTCAACCCTCACCCTATGGAAGCGGAGCGTGGCGCCTTTGCCCTCACACAAGTGGAATCGGAGTGTCGCGCCCTCTCATCCCTCACCCTCATGGAAGCGGAGCGTGGCGCCTCTTGCCCCTCACACAAGTGCGGCGCATTATGTTACAATGCGAGGTGCACTCACAAACTATGTGCTGAATGTATGTTGCTTGCACAGTAGCTGTTGCATTTGCATTCAGAATATACGCGGCACCAGGCCCCTATTACCTTATCTGTCTATTATGGTTGTGAATTTCAGACAAACTTAGGTTGGTTATCAACCTGGGATATATGCGTTCTTGCAAGCACAAATGGGCAAGTGGGCTGGAGGTGAGCCTTGGGGGATCTTTCAGGGATTGGTGAGGGAGCAAGTGGACTGGCTATCGATTTGGGAGAGCACAGGGGAACGGACCATCGTGCTTGCCGCGGAGAATCAGGCTCAATTACAGGTATGGGGTCAGCGGTGGTGTGTGAGAGCTCTAGTACAAAGCGCCACTGCAAGTCTCAGCAAGTGCAATTTGCAGCAAATTTCATAGGAGGTGATCGCATGGCCATGGTGCCTCAATCGCAGCTTCCAACCTTAAATACCGTTGCTCTACGGGGTGATGCAGCTAAACCCATGCATATTCACTTGCGCAACACATAGTAATAGGGTTTCTATGGTGGGATACCCGGCGAAATATAAAACTAGGGTGAATCGTGACGAAGTCATTGCAGCTCTATGCAACTTGGACACTTTCCTTACCTGCAGCGCACATCGCTTGTAGATGAACCATTCACGTTTGCTTGTGCATCCAATACACTTCCCCTCAGTTGTGCTCGTTGTTGATGACTAGGTGGCACATTTCACAGAAGTGCAAATTTGGGAACTGCCAAATCCACGTTTGCATTGTGACTAGGATTTCGTGTGGTTCTCACATTATTGCCTCTCCTGTGCAGGCACTGGCAGATCAAGCCACAACGCTCGTGTTGCCGATGTATATAGTACGAGATGCCGGGCTGACTGAGGTGGGTGTGCTGCATTCGCCTTGCTTAGGATATTTCAGTTTTTGAATTTTCGATCTCCTGATGTGCCACCTGCTGGGTGTTGTAATGAGTCATCATCTCCACTCGGTGGACTATCAGGGGAGCCTTCTCTGGATTGCATTGCAGGTTCCCCCTGGAACTCCCACGGTACTTGCGATTGGTGGTTCAAACGAGGAAGTGGATCGAGTCACCGGTCACCTACACACTCTCAGAGCAGAGCGCTTGCAAGCCCAAGACGCAAACAATTTGCACCCACCTTGCGTTTAAATTGAGATTTGATCACTAAGGGACGTTATCGAAGTTATTTTTTCCTAACGATAGTAGTTTTGAATAACTCAGAAAAAGGAATCGATTACATTTCGGTGACGAGCACAAGCCAAGGCTAAGATATCCTTGTTACTGACCGATATTCAATTGGAATAGCCCGCTTACTGCTGAGTGGTACTTGATGCCATCATATAATGTTTTGACGTGCCCTCAATGATCTATCTATTCAGGAGTGCGGATGCCTGCCAGCTGCCGCCCGTGTGCGTCCGGGCCAGGTGTGGCTTGCCACAAGACGGTATATAGTTGGAGGTACGTGTGGCACATTTGCTAGCCGCTCGGGTTATTGGGTTGGGCAAGTCGTTCCGGCTGGGTGGGTTCATCCCGACACGTCCCGAACGGCGGATCCCATTCGCCCTCTGATTTCGAGAAATTGCATTTTGAGCCTGAAATTCACCCAAAATCGTCACTTATTCGTATCGTAAAATGTGCATAACCATTTTCGTGCCGTGAAATTGCCTATTTGACCGGAATTTCGACCGAAATAGCCTACGAATGTTGGCAAACTGTATCATTTTCCTGTATAATATTATTTTCGCCGAATAGCGTGTTTCTCACAGGAGGGCCATGTGGAAGCATCGGCATACAAATTAATTGGGAATAGAAAAGTCGAGGTTCGGGAATAGAAAAGTGCATGCCATGTTTCGGGAATAGAAATGCCATAATGACATACTATGACACCGACCGTCCGACCGAGTGGCGATCTGGAAATGCGAATGGGGAATGCAGAATGCAAAATGGCGTTGGCGTTGGCGATGGGCATGATGATGGTGAATTGGCGACGACGCGGGTGTCTCGCTGTGACGTGCTGTGACTGTCGATTTTTGCAATGGATGTCGCTACCCGTTTCTATGCTCAATTGTCATATGTTAAATATGCGGAACGCTTTCTCCCTTGCAGTTTTCCCCGCGGTAAATAATTCCAACATAATGTATAAATATAAGTAACCTATTGCTACATAATATTATCACACATTCCTACTGAGTATTTGTATATCCTTTTCGCGTAGAATGATAGCTTGTGCCACACAACTATCGGAGGTTTCAAATTCCTGAAATTCCGCCCGCTATGCCCATATTAACGCGCCAGCCCGCAGCGAGATCTGTGGTTAACCGTTTACTCTGTGCAATTTATTTTGGAAAGATAACATATATGAAATATCATTTTTAATAACGCTTCCCTCACCCGATGCGCATGTTCGCTTGCAAGCGAGCGTGCAGATGATGGAAGTGTGCCAGGGGCACTACGACAGATACTCGGAATGATGTTTTTGATTGAAACGTGCAAAGGTACACAATTCGGTTTTTATAATGTACTGGATCAGGGCCAGATTGAGGTGTAATCGATAGTTCGGTTCCGAGTTCTGAAGGCTAAACACTTCTCAAGTGCTCTACTTATTCACTCGTCACTCGGGCTGCAGGGTCAACCACCCGGCACCCGATGTCACACCACGGCTCAACGTTCAATTCCTGATCCGATCTCATTTCTAATTCCGATTCGTCATTCTCGATTCAGATGTTACGTCGACGGACTGACACGATGACTGTCATACAGTACTGTCATACTACTGTACTGTCATACTGTCATACCCCCGACATCTGATACTCGATTTCATTGTCTTTCCGATCCCGATGCGAATCTGGCCATTCCCCGAGGATCTGACTAAGTGCCACGATGACCACCCCACAGTACTGTCATACTACTATAGTGTCATAGTGTCATACTTGTCATACTGTCATACCCCGGACATCTGGTACTCATTCTCATCGTGATTTCAAGCCCAATTTCACTGTCATCGTGTCAATCCCAGATTACTCCCGATGACACACATACAGACGCATAGACATATCGGCTCACGCTGTGCCTCCGGGCACAACTCTCCCCCCCTTAGGAGTGGTCTACCTCCTGGGATCACTCCGCTAAGGTACCCATCTAAGTTCCAGTTCTTAGGTTTTCTGGTTCCTTCTTGGCTCCAGTTCTTAGGTTCTCTGGTTCCTCTTCGAGCACAATTCGCCTACCGCTACCAGGGCACCACTTTCATAAAGAAGGGTACCACTTGGAATCTAAAGCGGGCCTTCAGTCTTGCGGAGGCGTAGATGTCGGAAAAGTTGTCGCAGCAGGGGCGCTGGTACAGGGTATACACTCGCGGATTGACCCGCTCCATTCTGCTGCGGATGAGGTCCCAGCTGAGCAGTTTCTGGATGGCTGCCGGTCGCCCATCTGCACGCACATGGTGTCGAAGCAGTGCAGCGTAGCAAGGGCGTGGGTGGTGCTGAGTTCGTCCATATGCAAGTGGGCTTCATGTACTGCATACCGTACATGCAGTAGGTACACACCAGCGGGGGGGGAAGCTGGCGCATCATGGGGCGAAGCCGCAACGCGTTGGGGAAACGACCTCTGGGGTTTTCCATGAACCAGTGTTTCGGCTCCAGGTAGTCGACGATCTGCAATGTTCGCCGCACGATTTTGTCAGCCTGAGGAAGATCAGGGGGTCCTCCAGTAGTGCGCGCTTGACTGTACTGCCTACAGGGGGGGCTTGCCCAAACGACATCGAAGAATCCAGGCGGGTATTCTTTGTAGTCCCACTGTAAGATGTCCTGCACATGAGTGGGATGCCAGATGTGCTCGGAGTCGAGGGTCACCACTGAAGCGGTGGGGAAGCATTTCATTAGGAACTCTCTCTCCACTGAACCAGTGCCGCTGAAAAGTACAAGGATTCCGGGCACACGGGTTGCTTCTGTCTGAATCGCCATTAGCTCTGTCACCAGTGCCAACGACCCATCTTCTGTGCGTTCTTGACGCTCCCACGGCAGAGGGGTATCATGTTCCATCTGTTCGAGCTGGTCCAGTTCATCGCAGGGGTTGGTGATGAGGTGAGCCAGCGTCACTCCAGCTTGAGCAGAATGACGGCCACGTTGCTCACGCCGCCGGGTGGCTTCGTCGCGAACTTGTGCTTCCATGCGCAGTCTCGCTTGCTCGAATTCACAAAGCTGTTGAAGTGGGCCTCCGCGTTCGAGTTTGTCACGGGTCCTCCATTGGTCGTGGGCCTTGGAGTAGCCAGTCCAGCGAACTTTCCATTCCTCCACCTCTTTCCCTCGTACAGACCGCACTCGACGTGCGAGGATGCGTTCGACATGTGCCTCTTTCTGACCGTCCACTACCACCTCTTCAGGCACTGCCAGGTGATCGCGCGCGGCGAAAGCATCTTGACCGCTGGTGTATGGCTTGAGGCGATGTTGAGCGAACACGTCGTGTATCCGCCAGTGAGGGGGGAGGCGTAAGCGGTAGGCTACTGGGGCTCCTCTGTCGGCCTCTGGCATAGTCATTATTTGCATATCGCTGAAGAAGCGCTCGGTCACGGGGACTGGTCCATGCCAGCGTTTGGTCAACTTCCTACAGATGGAGCGATCCATTACTTTCTCGGTAAGATGCTTCGCCTCTATCCAGACCAGATCCCCGACAGCATACTCCCGCTGTCCGTACCTGCGATCAAACTGCTCGCGCTGTCGTTGTTGAGCCAGCTCCAACCAACCGCTGTCTGGCGTCCCGCAGCTGCGACGAAAATTTCGCGGCCACTTCGTGGGCGGTACCTACTCCCCCTGTTCGTCGTCCAGCGGTGGACTGCGCGGCCTCCAGGAAAAGGTCCAACTGCGATAGCGGCGAGAATCCAAACACCAGCTCAAATGGCGTGAAGCCAGTAGATTCACTTCTGGAGTCATTGATCGCAAACTCCACGTTAGTGGTAAACGAATCCCAGTCCTCCACATTAGCGTCCACGAAGGACCTGAGCATGTCCTCAATGACCCGATTGCTGTGCTCCGCCTGTCCGTCAGACCGAGGGTTGTACGGAGTGGTGCGAGCTACTTTCACGCCCATCAGTCTCATAAGCTCTTGCCAGAAGGCATCCTGAAACCGCGGGTCGCGGTCAGAGACAATTTTCATAGGCGCACCATGCAAGCGCCACACCGAATCGAAGTAGATTCTGACCACCACGGCCGCAGAGCTGTCGCCGAAGTTCATCGGTATGACGTGGACCATCTTCGTCAGCTTGCACGTGAAGGCCACGAAGGCGTCATTGCCTCTCTCTGATACTGGTAAGCCGGTGACGAAGTCCACCGCGACATCTTGCCACGGTCTATTCGGGATGCTGTGAGGATTTAGCAATCCATCTGGGTAAGTTCCTCGCGGCCTCACCGACTGGCACACCGCGCAGGATGCAACCCAGGTGCCCACGTCGTCCGCAGCACTACGCCACCAAAAGCGTCGCAGCACTCTCTCCAGAGTTTTGTCTCTTCCAGTATGACCTGAGGACAGTGACTCGTGAGCATGGCGAATTACCACCTCCCGAAGTGGAGAATCCTCCCCCAGCACCAACTGATATCTTCCTGCCGCAGTTCTCCAAACTACTTCACCCACCAGCTTAAAGTCTTGTAAGCACTGGTGTGGCGCTGCCTTCACCTTTTCCCGTAGTAAACGAAGTGACCCCTCCCGGGTGTACTCCGCCTTCAGCGCACGCAGGAACTTCGAGTCTGACTGCTGGGAGACCGTGTCTCTGAAGTCCGCTGCCTCACCCGTTCTTATCACAGCTGGGGTCGTTCGTGGATGTCTCACGCGTGCCGGCTGTGGTTTGGCGGGAGGAGCGTGCACTATTAAGACAGGCCAGCGAAGATCGAAGGCCTTCCCATCTGGGTTCTCGAAGAACTGATTGGGCTCGCCCTTGTCATCGTGAGTAGGGACGACCTCCACGATCTGCATATTGGCCCTCCTGAATAGCTTACGCCACGCGAGGAGCTTGGACTGGTGATCTGGCAGAACGAAGACCGCAGAAGTGTTCTCCGGGTCCGCCTTCCATTCTGCGATGTACTTGTTCAGAATCGCCTCCACAGTAATGTGGCTGGAGTTGTATGGAGGGTTACACCAAACCCGAAGACCCCTCCATTTCTCAGAGAGGCAGTCAGTCCAGAATCGATCCGCTTGTCTGTTGTGGCCGCCGAAGTCGCAGCAGGCGTCCACGTCGAAGGGCCCGAACTTCTCGATGTATTTCGAGGAGTACTCTGCGCGAACGCGCCAATTCTGCGGGTCCTCCGGGTGGCGATCTTGTCGCTTTCGTGGGGGAAGGGTCGAGGGTGGTGCTGACTGCTGGGGCACCTTCTCTGGGGGTGGCGAGCTCGCTGGTGTCTTTTCAATGGGCGCTGTCGATGCATCAGCCCGTGGTGTAGGCGTTTGCGTCTTCAGTGGCACCGACTGTGGGGGTGCTGGGGTCGTAGAAGCCTTTCCAGCCCGTGACATGCTTCTCATTATCCTTGTCCGAGGTGAAGCTCGGTCAGGGGGTTCGCGTGGGGTTTCTGTCGGCTTCACGCCTTTGGCTTCAGTGCCTTTGTGGGGGAACTGCCATACACTGGCGTACTCAAAATTTCGCCAGGGCTCCGCGACACAGATTTCAAGTGCTTAAGTATGCAGACAGAGGTCAAGAAACTGCAGATGGAGGGATGGAGAGTTCAACCAGAAGAAGACTCAGCAAGGTCCCAGAAGGTAGCCGGACTTCGTACACTCCAGAAATAATCCAACCAGAGCGCTGCCAGAGAGTGCCAGAGAGTAAACCAGAGGTACTGTCCAGAAACCACTAAAAGCGCTGTTTTGGAGGTCTTTCCCAACTACTGGTGGCCGTGAGGGCGGTGTTGGAGGGTTCTGGGCTGTTCTATGGGGTCTGGGGGAAGGGTTTTTGGTGTTGGGGACTGTTGGGGAAGGGTTTGGGGTAGGCTGAAAGTAGGCTGAAACGGCTGTTTTGGGCTGTTTTTGGCTGTTTTCGGCCTTTTTAAGGCTCTGAAAGGTGAGCTGTGAAGTTTTTCTGGCTACTATAGACCGGGGAAACCCTTCAGGGTGCTCCCTGACGGTCTTTTGTGGCCTGGGACGGACTTTGGGTTTAAGATCGGAAAACGAATGTTTGCCTTTCCGAGCCCGTTTGAGCCCCCAGTGTTAAGGAACGGTTATACTGATATTTCGTGACGTTTGGGGACGTTGCTTGGATTACTTCTTCGGGGGAAAATGACGTTTTAGACGTAAAAATTGCGCCCAAGTTCCCCAAAGCTCAGCTCTCCCCCTGCAGTATACTGTGAGTTACGCACAGGCCGTGTTGAGTTGCGCGGAGTCACACTCAGACACGCTATTGATACCAAGCAAATGTGCCAGGGGCACTACGACAGATACTCGGAATGATGTTTTTTATTGAAACGTGCAAAGGTACACAATTCGGTTTTTATAATGTACTGGATCAGGGCCAGATTGAGGTGTAAACGATAGTTCGGTTCCGAGTTCTGAAGGCTAAACACTTCTCAAGTGCTCTACTTATTCACTCGTCACTCGGGCTGCAGGGTCAACCACCCGGCACCAGAGGTCACACCACGGCTCAACGTTCAATTCCTGATCCGATCTCATTTCTAATTCCGATTCGTCATTCTCGATTCAGATGTTACAACGACGGACTGAGACGATGACTGTCATACAGTACTGTCATACTACTGTACTGTCATACTGTCATACTGTCATGCTGTCATACTGTCATACTGTCATACCCCCGACATCTGATACTCGATGCGAATCCGCCATTCCCCGAGGATCTGACTAAGTGCCATGACCACCCCACGATCGCCATCTTGTCATACTGTCATAGTGTCATAGTGTCATACTGTCATACCCCGGACATCTGGTACTCATTCTCATCGTGATTTCAAGCCCAATTTCACTGTCATCGTGTCAATCCCAGATTACTCCCGATGACACACATACAGACGCATAGACATATCGGCTCACGCTGTGCCTCCGGGCACAGGAAGAAACCTTAGCGGCAACATGGACACCACGGTTAACATCCGCGTTTCCGCTAGAGGTGACAGTGCACTGTCAGATGCGCATAATTGGTTTGTTGTGTGAATATGATATGCGTAATATGCATGTGGTGTGCAGTATGCGTCCCTGCTGGGCGTGAGTCGAGATGGCTGGCTCGACTCACGCCCATTACCCCCCCCTCATAATAACCGCCCAGCATCCCGATTCCTGGACGGATATTGCGCGTAAGAAACATATGTGGCTCCTAAGACACGTAAGAAATGATATGCCAAGTCGGTATACTACCGTATGCCGAACACACCAACCACTGTCAGTGACTAACGGGTTAACGCTCCAGCTGTTAACCAGCGCAGGGAGGTATAAGAGCGATAGAGTCAAGAGTGATGGTCTCGGACTCTGTTGACTTTCTTCGCATCATGAACACTGCGGTGCACTGTTTCGCTCGGTCGAACATCAACGTGTACAGGTCGCACAGGTCAGACACGTCATCATCCTTATGTTTCAGGAGTAGGTACAGTGTCCCAAAGTGGCCATCAGTAAAGAAAGTTGCCACCTGATCGAGTCTCGCCGCCTTGAAGTGTAGCCGCATTTTCCTGACAACCTCCACGCATTCAAGGGTCACCCTCTCATAACCCCCGCCGTCACGTTCCTCACGAAGCCAGCCTTGGTAGACTTTGCAGCACACGCCAAATCCAACCACGACATTCCTGTCAAGTTGTCCCCGCGCCAAGCCCGAAATTTTTTCCGCCAGCTGCCAAGTCTCCGTCAAAGCCATCACGCGTGTCCCGCTATACTCGATCGCAGCGTGACTTTCTTGAGCCGCCACCTTTTCCACCGCCGTAGCCACATCGCCGCCAAAGGTTTACAATAAGAGTCCCGCTGCCACGCCCCCCTTCATCAGTGTCCGAAATCGGTGCAAGACTTTGCCCTCCTCCGCAAAGCCGCGAGCCTGTGGGCGGACCTGTGCTGCCAGCCTCCAACGGAAATCAAGTCCCCACTCAGTCGAATACATCACACCCCGGGTCATCGGTCGAACTGGCCACCGCTCTGGCAAGTCTCGAGAGACCCTGATCAGTGACCGGTTTCAGTTTTGCCGCGGCCCTGTTCTGGATCAGGAGAATACCAACGTCAAACTTCGCTCCCATCGATCGGTCCACAAAACCCAGAGCGCTCTGAGGAGCCAAAAACTTGAACTTCTTCCTTTGCAAGAGGCAGATCAGCTCAACCCCCTCACACTCATCCCAACGTCCCCAGCAGGGCACCACGAGAACAATTCGCACAGGCTTTCGAGTAGTTCGTGCAGAAAGGATTGCGTGAGCAATACACTTGCGGATATGTGAGACTGTAAATCGGGTTGCCCAAAGCAAGCAAGTGCCACAGAATTCGGTATGCATTGTCAACAACGCCAAAACAAGTGTCCTCGCTATATGGTGTACAGGATACTGCGATGTTAAGATTCACGTCTAGTGGCGAAGCGAAAAGCTCATCAAGTATGGAGAAGCAGAAGCGGATCGCGTCTTGCACAAAGTATGGCGTAATCCAATAATCCTGTGTGACAAGCTGTGACCACGCACAAAATCTGCGTACAAGCTCGCGAATATGTTCAGTGACTGCTACCTTCGTAGCCACACTCCATGAGACACTGGTGGAGAGTGTCGTTTGTAATGGGTTGAAACTGCGATAATGGGACGAATGCTCCTAACAATACGAGGACCGGGCGACGCAGACAGAGGAAGCCACGCAGGCGCCACAGGAAGCCACGCGGGCGACGCAGGCGACGCAGACAGAGGACCATCAGCATGACCGGCAGCAGGACCAGCAGCAGGTAGCGCAGCAGGACCAGCAGCAGGACCAGCAGCAGGGAGCGCAGCAGCAACAGAACCATCAGCAACAGAACCAACAGCATGGAGCGCAGCAGCAGCAGGACCAGCAGCAACAGAACCAACACTAGGAATAGGTTTTCCCTTACTTCTGGTTACCTTTGGTTATTAATGCGTACTTTTGGTTATGTTTCCTTACCTTCGCTTGATTTATATCCGACTGGCAGAAAATGACTGGCAGGGTCATCGAGCCGGCTTCAGAATGCCCCGGGGCTCATTCAAGAGGTCACGAGGACGACGCACGAGACCGAAACCGCAATCAAGTCACAGGGATCAGCGATCGGGACGCTTGTGAGGGACTGGAGGGGAGGGAAATAATTATAACCCGATGAGTGTCGTCCATGAAGAGAGACACCATTCAGTTTTATATACTTCAAGCGACATCCGACATGCGCGAGGCTGAATTTTTTGCAGCTCGTCCAATCATGAATTAGAAACTATAGAATTATACAAACGTTAATCGTATGTTCGCAACCTCAGGTTCGAGGTTGGACAAGAGGTAGATGTCAGTCGTTGCCTGCGCTGGGTTGACGTTGGCGAACTTGTTCACTTCGCGATTTGAATTGGCGCTCAAGCTAACACCTTCCGTGCAGCAGAGCGTTATGTCTTATGCGGCTGCCATTTGCCTGTGTTTCCTAGTATAGTGTAGAAACCTCCTTGTTTTCGCCCCCGCCTTGCCAGCCGCACAGCTTTAGAAATTATTCTTAGCGACCTATTTACCTTATCCTTGTCTTCAAGGCATGCCTCATTCTGTATTCTCCTGTTGCTCAGTCGTCATGCTCTTCTCGACCCTTGTCCGTCTCCGTCCACAGTGCCTCCTCTCCTGCGCTTTCCTGACCCTTCCGAACCCTAATTTATCCTGGCTACTCAATTTTCGCCCTCTCGCAATTTCTTGTCCTCCAAAGGTTTTTTCGAGAAGAAAGATGCACAGCGATTGGAGCAACGTGACGCAAGAAACAAAACGTTTACGGAAATTCAGGATATTTGGTCGGCGATTAAAGCCGCAGGAAGGTCAGTTAACAACTAGAGCGTCCACATCTCACCTGACTTGTATTCTCTGCAACAACTGTACACACGTGAGTCGCTTCCAAGTGCAACGAATAATGTTCTGCCGCTTGCATTGATGGATCCCGGTAAAAGAGCGGAACGTTTTACACAATGCCGGTTATTCGTTGACTCAAAGCTCTGTTAAGAGGAAGCCGAAAAGTAGTGAACGATGGGTGTTTCTCCTCTGATTGTTCCAAACGTTTTTGACTGCGCAGGGCTCAGACGCAGTGCTTCACGTAGCGTCCTATGGAATGTCGGGTAAAGAAATGTTAAATCGCAAGAAAACACGAGAGATCAACGTTCTAGGCACACGGAACGTCATAGCTGCCTGCATTGCAGCAGGGGTGCGTGTTTGAGTCCAAATAGCATTTTGTTTTCACAGAGCAGATCCATCAGGCACATCAGTTGCACGGTGATGTGACCTGCTCGGTGGTGTCTGGTAACGCCGCCGAGCACTTATAGTCTTTTGAATTCGCTTGCAGGTAGCACGTCTCGTATATACTAGCACATACAATGTTGTCTTCGGAGGCGTGCCGATCAGCAATGGAAGTGAGTTGCTGCCATATTATCCGGCAGAAAAGGTATGCTGTCTGCGCTGGCAGGCTCTGCATTTTCTTGTGTTGCCACCTTGGGACAAAATTACACAAGCTGCGTGCTTAGAGTGAAGGCTGTGTGTGACGACCGGAACAGCACGTGGACAAATATTCCGCCAGCAAGACAGTGGCTGAGCAGCTGGTTCTATCCGCGAATGGTGCATACCTGCCTGAAGGATCTTCAGGTCTGGGGTTTATCCTAGCTCAAGGCGCTCTGAATCCTAGCTGCCTTCATGGTGCCCAAGGCGACTGATATCTATTGCGTTGTTGTGAGCATGCGTGCACCTGCTCACAGCTATTCGAACGGCCCAGTTCCGGAGTCGGCCAATGGAATCAGCTCGCGGCAAACCTGTCTCAGAGTCGGCCCTGAACGATAAGAACGACGATCTGCGAGATATCAAAGCATTTGTCGGGGGAATATAGGCCGTTGTAGCGACAACTGTGTTGCCCGCCAGTCTTTGAGGCCTGTCACAAAGCTTCAGTTTGTGCGTCTCCCACGAGGCGGTCCGAGACCTCGCCGAGAGTCTGCTGTTCGTCAGCACAGGAGGACGGGATTCCGCCCACAAATTGCCTCCGCTGCCTGAAGCTAAATTCAGCTCGTTAGGTTCACCGGTCACAACTTGTGGTTTTCGCGTCGTCCGAGAGTCTGATTGGGGTAAGCACGCTGCAGGAAGTTATCCCCAGCGCCAGCTTGCCACCTGTGCAATCCGCTCCGCCGCCATCTACGGAGAGGTGACCCCAGCGCTGGCATTCCGCTTCCCAAGCAGCCATGGCTGCAAGTTGGGCATTGACTGATTGAGAATTTCCCCGTGGGTCACAAGCTTTCCAACCATAAGTGTGACGCCAGCTTCCCGAAGGGCGCTCAGAGCTAATTTGTGAGAGTTTGGTACGCGTCTCTCAGTAGGGAGCTCAGGAGTTTTTGTGCCACGGCGAGGCGGCCTGAGTACAGGGCGAGGAGCGCCACTTCCCACGAATTGTGCGATCGATGAACAGGGTGAGCTTTTTGCCCACGCCACTGCCAGGCACCATTTAGCCTGTACGAATTCGGATTCTTGGATTTGCTGTTTCATGCCGTCCCAGCAGGCATGCCAATGTCAAACTGGAGAAGGAATTTGGTCGATTCTTTCATTGCAACCGCCCAGGAAAGGACCTTCCAGGCACCCGCGCACTGACGTCAGTGTGGAGAGGCACACACGTACTCTCACATACTTTTTACAATACTAATGCTGGGCAATATTCGTGAAAGTGTAAGAATTCTTATTCGGGAACTTAGGGTGTGCTGCTGACGGCATCGACAGCTGCAATCCCGCGGGCTCGCGCGCGCAGCAGGTGCGACCCTCTGAGGTGCTGTAGCCATGTTTGCAGGGCCTCTTCTGTCACTGTCATGTGTGTGCCCTTACCCGTGAACGGTGCGTTGGGAGGACAGCTCCTCAACCACGCGCCGTTCGCATGTTGTTAGGCTGTGTATTTGTTTAAGGCGTTTGGTGCAAACACACCTGGGTTTAAGTTTGTGAGAGCATGAGGTTTTAAGTTTTAGTGATGTGATAAGGGTTTCTCAGGCCGGTGGATCGGGAGCTGCGTGTTGAGACTTGTTCTCGACGCGCCCCCAGAGCCGCGGCGAAACCTTTATTAAGAGAGAACCCATCAGCCAGTGGCTCGGGAACGCGTGTTGAGACCTTGTTTCTTGACGCGCCCCCAGAGCCGTGGAAGGGACTCTTGAATACTGTCATGTGTGTGCCCTTGCCCATGAACGGTGCGTTGGGAGGACAGCTGCTCAACCACGCGCCGTTCGCATGTCGTTAGGCTGTGTATTTTGTTAAGTCGTTTAGTGCAAACACACCTGGGTTTGCGGAGAAGGATTCCTGTTGTGCCACGTGCGTATCTTCGTTCGGCGTGTATATTTTTGGTGGTGGGCGGCCATCGCTTAGGTGCGCGTCGGGAGGACAGCTCCTCCGCCACGCGCCCTTTGCACGGTGGGCTCTTGGTCACTGTCGAGCGGTCGCACGAGTGAGATGGCCGAAATGCATAATCGATGATATCCATGGAATCGCTATATCGGACTTCGGTCGCAGTGGAATCGCATGAATTCTTAGGACTTTGCGAAAAATATTTTTCAAAAAAAATATTTTTTCAGGGTGAAATCGCCAAAAAACCGTTGTTTTTAGCTTGTTTTGGCGTTCTACACCATTACGCGGGTGAGGAGTGCAGCGATTCGTGGAATTGAGGGGTTTCACATATCACGTAATTAATCCTGATGGTCACCGCAATTTGAAATTTTGAAAAAAAATATTTTCTTGGCCCAAATCGGCCGAAAATCGCGTTTTTTTGCCTGTTTTGGCCTGTCGCGGGCCTGTTTTGGCGTTCTACGCCACTCCGCGCGTGTGGAGTGCTCATATTCGTGGGAATGAGGGTTTTCACATATCACCTAAGCACTCCTGATGGGAATCGCAATTTGAAATTTTGGAAAAAAATATTTTTTGGGCCCAAATTTCAACAGAAATAGATTTTTTTTGCCTGTTTCGGCCTGTCGCGGGCCTGTTGTGGCGTTCTACGCCACTCCGCGCGTGTGGAGTGCACATATTCGTGGAAATGAGGGTTTTCACATATCACCTAAGCACTCCTGATGGGAATCGCAATTTGAAATTTTGGAAAAAAAAAAAAAATTGGGCCCAAATTTCAACAGAAATAGATTTTTTTGCCTGTTTCGGCCTGTCGCGGGCCTATTTTGGCGTTCTACGCCACTCCGCGCGTGTGGAGTGCACATATTCGTGGGAATGAGGGTTTTCACATATCACCTAAGCACTCCTGATGGGAATCGCAATTTGAAATTTTGGAAAAAAATATTTTTTTGGCCCAAATTTTAACAGAAATCGATTTTTTTGCCTGTTTCGGCCTGTCGCGGGCCTGTTTTGGCGTTCCACGCCACTCGGCGCGTGCGGCGTGCACACAATCGTGGAAATGAGGGTTTTCACATATCACTTAAACACTCCTGATGGGACTCCCAATTTGAAATTTTGGGGAAAAATATATTTTTGGGCCCAAAAATTAACAGAAATCGATTTTTTTGCCTGTTTCGGCCTGTCGCGGGCCTGTTTTGGCGTTCCACGCCACTCGGCGCGTGCGGCGTGCACACAATCGTGGAAATGAGGGTTTACACATATCACTTAAACACTCCTGATGGGACTCACAATTTGAAAATTACCCAAATCGATTACATAATCGTTTTTATGTTGGCATATTTTGCGTGGGCCCTGTTGGGCGTTATGCACAACACGCCGAGAGTAGATGCTATTCAGCATGGTGTTGTTTGGGTTCTAAGATTCTAGTGATCTATCCTGCTGTGATAGTTATACTTCTTCACAACAACCCTAGAATGCGCTGGTGCTCAGCATCGGTCAACCTATAAAACTCCTTACCGCGGTATTTGCGTCTGGTCATTGTCACTTCCACACACACGACATGATGCGAATATGTCAGACATTTCTTGGATGTGTCTATGTAGTACTCCTCGCAGCTTTCCTCATCCGCCCACTCATAAAATCGGCCTTCAACGACAAATTCCCCCGGTGTAGCATTTACGCCCTCCCCACCAGGCGAGTAGTAGTCGTCTCGCATCCCATCCGCGTTGATCACCTGCTTCACCTCGCTCAACGCCTTCACCAAATAGTAGGGGTGATTAGGATCGCCCCCCGACAGCCTTGCAAAAGTGTTTCCTCGTGCAACCTTCACACTCACGTCATCACGGGCCTCCGCGACTCTTGTTCTGGTGCGCCGGGCATCAGATTCGGTTGCCTCCGTCAAGGTGAACTGCTCCCAGCTGTCCACGTGACTCCGGTACAGGCAACCCTCCGTGTCAGGTTGTGCCTTCGCGCACTGCGCGTAACAATAATCGCAATAGCATTGTCGGTCCCGCTTCAAGCCCACCAACAACCCCACCCCTGCACGCACCGAGTGTAACGCCAAAGTCCGGTCAACCGTGTCAAACCCAGGTCCAGAGATGTCCACGTCCTTGCCGTCAACCAGAAAGAAAAATCTTTGCCCGAACTGAACACCTCTATCGCGAGCGCTATCCTTCGGCTTTTGCAACCTTTCCATGCGGAACTCGTACAAGCTTTTGGCGTCCAGTATTTTACAATGCCATTTGTCGGTTGTGGACATCACCGCCAAGCTCGCCTCATGCTTCACCGCTACTCCCATCGCGTCTTGCTCACCTCGTGCATGTGACGTCTCAAAGAAGTTGCGCTGTGTCGGGATGCCAAGCCCTCGGGGCCACTCCGCCGACTCTTCCCGCCCGCTCTCCACCACGTCGGCAAATGCGGTTGCGCATTTGTTTTGTGCCGCACTACCATCCGCCCACTCATGCATGAATTTGGGGAGAGGTATACCTCTCTTCACGAAGTACTCACTGACGATAAGTTTCCTCATATGTTGGATACCTCGGTGGGAGTGCGGCAAGGTGTCGCTAATGAGGTAGATCAGGTCCTTCACTATTATTGGGTTGGCCTCGGTGGAAGTCTGACCATCCACGGAACCAACCGCGTGCCGCCATAACACACAACACAGCAGCGTTGCTTGCTTCACTATCCAGTGCAACGACTGAATCGCCCTGGGAATGTTCAGAGCGTGGTTCTCGCTGAAGTCAAACAATATGAGGCAGTGCCCCAAAGGCAAGCCCGCCTTGCACTTGTTGAACATTGTCATGGAGTGCGTGGCCATGAAACAGTGGTAGGCATACGGCTTCAAAAACCGACACGGTTGGGCAGCAGGCACACCGACCAACTTCTCCAACCTCCAACTCCCGTCCGCCGCTTTCCGCACAAACGTGCCCGAACACACACAATTTGGGGACTCCCCTGGGGCGTGGCCAAGGAGCAGAGCTTGCAGTTTTGCAAGCAGCTCACCAGCAGTGGTCGTCTTTTGGACGAACTGCACCCGGTGCTTGTTCTTCCCGTCCTCGTCCACTCCGATATGAACGTTCTCGTAGGTGTGCCAGTCCAGCGTGGCAGTGTTGGAAACCGCCGCCGGACACAACGACCAGTTTTGCAGCCCCCCGCACCGTTTGCAAGAACCCTCCAAGCAGGGCATGTCGTGGTGGTCCTCGTGCTCTCCGTTCGACCGCTGTCTTGGACACAGCAGCGATGCCGTGAAACCGGAGGTTGACCGTCCCACCTCCACTCGACCACACTTGAAGTCCGGGAAAGCAGGAAATGGTTTACGGGCAGACAGCCGTGCCCGAAGGCCTCCAACGCGAGGGCAACACGACGCGTCCGTGCACTTGCAGCCGGAGTGGCCCACCTCCTGGAAACGAGCATACGCCTCCACCACCAACCGCATATCCTCGTGGTACCTGCAGCAGCAGGAAATGGTGTCCCTTCGGGTGAGTCGTTGCACTTGCCTCGGCTTCCGAGTCTCAAAAGATCGGAGTTCGATCTTTTCGGCGGGAAACTTCTTCTTGAACTTGCGGAACACCTCCAACTGTGTCATTTCCAACCACTGCTTCGACACCTTCTCCACGCTTCCATCAATATGCCGCAGCTGGATCACGTCCCGTTTACACGTGGACACCCGACTGATCCCAGCACTCAGCCAGAAGGCTTGGATCTTGTGGGTCAGCTCCGCGCTTATAGCACGGTTGGCCATGTGCAGGTTTTCCAGGACCAACCCTGCCAGAAGACCGGCATTAAGCCGTTGCGCTGTCCCAAGGGCAGCTCCCAACAGCAAGTTGCGGTGCCCAACGAGTCCATCCTTCACCACCTTCACATTTATCCCTAAGATGCTTGCAACAGCACCCTCAACACCCTCCACGTCTCTGCCAAATACCATCGCTGCGCCCGCCATGCGCGTGGCAGCGTTCTGCCTGGAACCATAGCCAGCTAGAGCGGCGAACGATGCCCGCAAGCTCGACACGATCGTTCCTCCTACGCGATCCTCCTCTGACAGAAATCTTAGCCGCACAGCTTCTATCTCTTCCGCGGGTAAGGTGCGCACAAAGTTCGAGAGCGCCCCACCAATAAGATGCGGCTTGTTCATGAAAACCTCCTTGAGCTTGTTGTTCCAGTGTTGTATACTTCCATGCGGCACCAGGCAACCCACCGCTGAGGCTCCTGCGGAGGCTGCTGTGGCGCCTAAGGGACCCAGCGTCGATTTCACCCGTGCTTGAGGCGCAGAGACCTCCACCGCGTCCTTGCCCAAGTCTAAACGCTTCCTAGAGCGAGCTTCCCTCCTTCGCGCATTCTGATCAAGGCGCCTTTTCTTAACGGTACTGGTAGGTGTGGGCGCATTCCTCGCATTCCTCCCAACCCCACCTGCCTGCAGCACGCTAGGATCTCTGCTCGGTTTATTCCCAGTTAACACATTCCATTTATCGACGAACTCCGAGATCTGCCCCGCTAGTTCTGTTGCATGATCCACATTCGTTGGTGCAATAGGAAACTCCAAAGGCAAGTTCCGCGCCATGTCGCCGAGGCTCATGAGCCATGGCAATACATCCACAAGGTAAGAAGGAGACTACATGGGAAGCGTGTAGAGGGGGAGTATCCTTATTAAATACAATTGTATTCCTTAAGTACCTTCTGTATTTTGCCAGGATTTGCCAGTATTTCGGAACGCTTCCCATGTAGTGAGCACCTACGGTTATCTATGGCAGATCTTCATAAGCCGACACCGTGATCACCGCCGTACCTGCATCCCACGCCCGCCTTGCATTGCTCGCTTCCCAGCTCGCAAACATATGCCATTGTGTTCCAAAGTGAGAATATATTACTATAGTATTAATCCCCGGTTTGGAACATTAGAATTTTCTGGAATTCTGCGACAATATCTGAAATTGTGTTTCTGGAATTCTGCGACAATATCTGAAATTGTGTTTCTGGAAATCTGTGACAACCCGCTCTTGTGTGTTATGTGTTCCGATGTGAGATTATATTACTATAGTATTAATCCCCGGTTTGGAACATCCTATGGCAGATCTGCACAAGCGGACACCATGTGTCATAATTAGAGAAGTAGTATTATAGTAAATATAAGTTTCTGTTTGTGACACAGTCCGGTGGTACACATCTGGAAATCTGCGATTTGGCTCCGGGAACAATCTTTGATTGTTCCTTTTATGGTTTGTCATAATTAGAGAAGTAGTTGAAAAAGTGAGGCAATGGTTACCTAAAATATCGGGCGTTTCATGCTTTTTTTGCGATCGCAATCCTTGTCATAAACTGAGAATGGTGTATATAGTAATTTTAAGTTTCTCTTTATGACAAAACTTGATTCCTTTTTCTCTTCCGATATCTTCATGGCGACACAGAATTTTTGGGGGAGTCGTTTATGATAGATTATTCAAGTGTATACTTCGCTTTTCATCGTTGAAACATAAGATAGGCAACCCTAAAACGTGTATTTTACCAACGGACGTGTGCCCGATACGGTGAAAGTGTGCATGATTTATTTTTCATTTTTTACACACCGTTTGCATTTATTTTGGCATTATTTTGCTAATTTCAGACGATGCCTCCCTCTGATTCGTTCGGGCGATTTAGTTTTGCTATTTTAATTCCGCGTGCTGGATAAAATTGTAAATCGTCAGATTTGTGTAGATATCTTGTGGTTTAAAATAAGTATGGTATAATATATAATTTTGGGGGAAATGTTAATGAAATAAATATTTCGCGTTTGACGTCGTTTACACTTTATATTAAGACTGAAGTATAAGTTTATAAGAATTGTATATGTATATATTTAGAACCGATCATGTTATTACTATTTATATATCTGTGAAATCGTCGTAACTAAAATTTATACGAATTTGTGATATAATTAAATTTTCGCATTTTGTCTGAAAATAAAATTCGGATATTTCTGAAAATATATATTTATTTTTTTGGTAAGTGTATCGTTATATACTAATGATTCCAAATCATTTACACTATCATTTGAACAGTGAACGCTCAAAGTATTTATAACCACAAAACGTTAACTACGTGTATAATTGTATCCGTCTGAAAATAAAATTCGGATATTTCTGAAAATATATATTTATTTTTTTGGTAAGTGTATCATTTATAATAATGATTCCAAATCATTTATACAGTCATGTTAACAGTTACCGCTCAAAGTATTTATATCCACAAAACGTTAACTGCGTGTATAATTGTATCCGTCTGAAAATAAAATTCGGATATTTCTGTTAGCATATATATATATATTTTTGGTAAGTGTATCATTTATACTGTCATATGAACAATGAACGCTCAAAGTATTTATAACCACAAAACGTTAACTGCGTGTATAATTGTATCCGTTTGAAAATAAAAATTCGGATATTTCTGCAAACATTTATTTAGATTTTTGGCAAGTTTATCGTTTATACTAATGATTTCAAAAAATATTTACTGTCATATAAACAGTTAACGCTCAATGCATTTATAACGACAAAACGTGAATTGTGTTTATAATAATATCCATCTTGATATTCGTTTATAATACTGCACTACTATTTTATTCGCCACCATGTTTATACCGCACTGCACTATTTATATTTTATGTTACTGCTGCACCTCGTTTTATATACTGCTGCACTACTATTTTGTACTGCTGCACCTCGTTTATACTGCTGCACCCCTATTTTCGTATTGTGTACTGCTGCACCACAAAGAGTGAAAGTCGGACTGAATAGAAAGATTTTGTTATTCTGTTACAAGTCACGCTGATTATTGTGCTCACCTACCTCGTCCACGTGCTCATCGTACCGCTCCTCTTCGGCACTGCCGGTCATCTACTGGTCGTCCTTCTGGTGACATGCTGGTCGGGTTATTATGAAGATCAAGATCTTACGACCGGAAGGTGACCAGAATTGCAAATGAGGAGCCGGAAGGTGAGCAAGTGTATGAGATCATTTGCACGTAGATGACGACGTGTATGAGATCATTTGCACGTAGATGACGACGTGTATGAGATTTTTTGAACGTAAGAGATGACAATGATGACAAGATTTTTTCAGACTTTAAAAAAGGTAGAGAAAAAATGAAAACATTTCGCGATCTGCAGGCTGCAGTTTTTGACGTTTTAAGGCTCTGTTTTCGCCCATTTTTTGGCAGTATTTTTCGCGGGTGTCATAAAGTGAGATTGATGTATATAGTAATATTAAGTTCCACTTTATGACAACCCCATATGGGTCATTTAGGGTTAAAAATCTCGGGCTCAATTTTTGCGATTTTGACCATTTTGGGGTCATTTTTCGAGTTTTTCGATCATGTTTGAGCAATTTTTGACCTTACACCATTCGTTCCGAACCAGGGCTTAATACTATAGTAATATAACCTCACATTGGAACACTATATCGGTCATTTTGGGGCCAAAAAACGTCGGGCGTGATTTTTTGCGTTTTTTTTACTTTTGACCAATTTTTTGCGATTTTTGACCTCGGAGCCTTTGTTCCAAACCGGGAATTAATACTATAGTAATATATCCTTACTTTGGAACATGAATAAACAACTTAAAGCTTATAATGTATGTATATATCAATATGGCCCGTAGCGAAGCCTTGAAGATTGCTCAAAAACGGTATAGAGAGATGCATGTTGAGCGGACAAGAGAGGTCACAAGAAAGTGTTCGAGGACGTTTTACGCCCTTCATAAAAATGAGTTAAACGCCAAGAGACGAGAAAAGTATAGGCTGAGGAGGGATTCAGAAAAAATCTCAGGTGCATAGATTTTTTCCTTTCGTCCAAGTCTATAAACTACTTAAAGAAAACAATTGTACAAGTATATAAGAAATCATGGCGACGCTATCCAATCCTACTTATGATGACACTCTCGTCCTCAAAAATATGATTAAGCACAAGTTATGGAAAAACTCAAAAGAACCAATGACGTCCAACTTTTACAACGATAAGAAAGTTCAATTTGTAGGAATTGAATCTTGTAAATCCTACAACGTTGGTCTCTTTGGAGGCAAAGTGAACAACATCATCGTGGTTGATTTGGACTCACACAAGTGGGATTTGAAAACACATCCTTGGGTGAAAAAGTTCGGACAAGCTCTTAGGAAGTTTGATACATACACCGTCAAAACATGTAGTGGAGGATACCATTTGTACTTTTTGTATGACGATGACTTCGCCGACAAGAAGAATAGCTCGATCGGGATTGATGTGTTGAGCAATGGAACGTACATCGTGGCACCTCATTCACACATATATAATATCAAAAAGAACATCATTCATAAGGATTACACCGTATACCATGACACATCCATCAAGCCAATACCCGAAGACTTGAAGCAATTCTTGTTTGAACACATTTACACATCCAACTCACAAAAAAATGAAAAGACCGGAAAGTATGAAATTAAACCTAAAAAGGAATTTAAATATGAAGGAGACGTGCATTACAACTTAAGCAATAAGAACATTGATAATATATTGGACATGTTGCCTAACAAGATCATCGATAATTTCGGAGGTTTTTTCAAATTCACGACCGCCATGAAAGGATTGAACCAATATGACAAGTGGGATGCATTTTGCAAAACTAAACCTAACTATCACCAAGATACCAACAATCAAACTTGGAATTCATGTAAACCCAATGGCGACTTTGATGCGATCGGGTGGCTCTTATCTAGGAATGAGAACATCATTAATTATCACAAAATGAAACCGACACCCAAGAATACCATCAAGCCACATGTGATTTGGAATCGGAAGTACCTTCAAAAAACTAGAGGTGAAGACATCTATGAGGTTGGTAAATCGTACATAATGAAATCCAAACCCGGAACTTCCAAAACTACAAGTGTAAGGGACCATATCGCTCACAACAACCTTAATTTTATAGTCATAGTTTCGAGAGTGACTTTGGGAGAAACAATACACCAAACCTTTAATGAGAGCGGAGTTGAATGCAAATTTTACAAGAATGAAGAGGACATACAAAGGGGAGAAAATATCGTGATACAAGTCGATAGCTTGATAAAGTTAAGAAGAATGGACCTGAGTGGGTACACAATATTTATCGATGAGTTCAATTCACTATTGAAGCACGTGATTGGTAGTGAGATATTGAACGTTAGGCGGGTCGATGTGTGGGTCAGATTGAAACAAGTATTGAATGATTGCAAGAACTACATAGCGGTTGACGGCGATATAAGTGACCGATGCATGAAATATATGAATTTAGTGAACAAACCATACACATACATACGTAATAAACAAAACCATTATGATGGAGTGAAGATAAAAGAAATTCAAAGTGAGCATCAATTTAGGGAATTAATCAAATCACAACCAAACGGGTACATAGTTGCATGTGACTCTAAAGAAATCGCCAAAAAGTTGCACAAGTATTTGATAGTGCATCATCCCGATGTAGTAGTAATAACCGAAGAGACCGACAAGTTACCCGATTTTAACACAACTCCAAGAATCATATTCAGCCCAAAAGTTATGTATGGTATAGATAGCAACAATGACAAAATGAGACCCGTATTTGGTTATTACAAAGAACATACGATCGATCCTCTTGGTATGAGTCAACAAATTCAACGTGAAAGAAACATCACGGAGGTGTACATCTTCTTCTATAATAAAAGGTACAAGTGCAACCCTTTTACTCTTGAACAAGTGAGACAGGCTTACAAAGATACCAATGAGTTTGGATACGCCCTTTTCGACAATCCATTAGTACCAAAAGTATTGAATGAAGAGTACTTTGACTTTCTAGTCGAGTACATTTACGAGCAGCAATGTTATAGCACAAACAAGTTTGCTCACTTCATCCAAATCATGCAAGAACAAGGCTTTGTGTTCGAGTTTCCTTATGTGAAGAATAAAAGAACAAAATGGGAGGACGCTGAGGACGACCTTGCTAAGGACTTTGACCCTGAAGGTTGTGAAAAGTGGTCGAGAATTCATGAGATATTGCAAGTACCAAAGGAGCATTTGAACACATATAGAAAGTACTACACAAAGGACTATGAATTAAAGAAACACTTTGCGGCTTCGAAGCACTTTTGGCTACATGATAAAGAGTATATGTATGAAAGAGTACAAAGTGCCGATGATTTCGTGGTGAACATAGTAACATGTACCAATATGAGAATATTGTTACTCAAAGAACTTCAAGAACTAGTTGGAATCGAGGACAAGTGTGCCATCGATGCACAAAGAGCATTGACACCGGAGGAAAGCGAAGAGTTCAACAAGAAGTATAAACAAATCTTTAGCAAGACCGGAAAAGATTTTGACTTAACAACGGAGTTGCAATGCAATGCAATGCTAAATAAGATGTACCATGCATTGTTCGGAGATGGGTTCACCATCGGAAAAAGGAAGAGGTGCAGAGAGAAGTTAGGATATGTGTATACGGTGGAATCTGAGTTCTTAGAAGAACAAAGACAATTATTAGAATTTCGGTCACCCGGCCTGTTTAAGGAGTATGGATTGTTCAATGGAGAGTATCAATTCATTGACGATGAAGAATCTGAAGAAGAAAGGATATCAAGGAAACGTGTTGAGCTGTGGGACCATTTAGTATCAAGAAAGATACACCCAATAGTATTATAAAGTTCCAAACCAAGGATTAATACTAGAGTAATATAATCTCATTTTGGAACAAGACTAATAATCAATTCACGAGGTATACTATACACATTCTCAACCTTTCCTCTACCGATCCCATGTGATGCACATGAGCTTTGACCAAATTGAGCCGACTTCGTATGCTTCCCATGTAACTTCATCATAGGACACGGTGTGCTGTGTTTGAAACACATCTTCAAATCTAACCCTTCCCGATTAGTCCAAATATTGGTAGCCTTCCGATATTCAAATCCATATCGACAATAGCAACATGTGTGGATGTATTTATTCATGTGTTGCATTACCGGTCTATGTCTCATTAAGCCACCATCTGCTGGGTTCTCAATGTACCAATACGTAGGTTTGAAGTAGTCAATGAATTGCAATGTTCTCTCAACTATGCTATCAGCCAACTCCAGGTTTCGTGGTTGGTATCTCTTGGCCTTACTATATTCCGTGCATGGTGGACTGGCCCAGATCATATCAAAGTGCTTTGGTGGATATACGGTGTAATCCCAGCTTAGAATGTCCACGACATGAGTTGGATCATGATCGGGCAGTATATCCACCGATACAATTTCGCAATTTTTATAGATTTCCTTAAGTACTTTGCTGACCGATGCCGTCCCGGAGAATAGCTCTAAGATACGTGTCGGTGTCATAATTAGAGATTGATATATATAGTAAATTAAATCTCACTTTATGACAACCTATAGACATGTACTATGACTTAGACTCTATAATGGCTGATTAGAAACAATCTTTCCGGGAACAATTTCCGATTGTTCCTTTTGTTGCCGTTGACTTGGAAGAATAAACTCGTTGAAGTTTCTTCGGAACATACTCGGGTGACACTCCTTTTTGGCCAAATCGACAAAAAGAAAATCGTATCTATCTTTTACCGCTTGATTATAGACATCATAAAACTCATCGGCTGAAACTTCTCCGCCTAATTCTGAACTTATCTGTTTTAGCTCATCTTGATTTTTTGTCTTCATAAGTAGGATGTGGGTAAGGTTCGATCGTATAGCACGTTGTAGTCCCGCCCCATTGCTCGTATATGCTTGTGTGGCGAATAACAGGGAGCAGCCGATTGAGCCGATGTTCTTCGTTTTCCCTTTGTGTCGATGACTTATAACAAAACGGCCTAATCCTGATTTGGGCCTGAACACGGGTGAGTCTAAACAATCATCGAAAGATATTGCTACAGATGGTGGTCTATTGGTAACCTTGTATTTGTATTGTGGTGGTGCAATGTTATCGTTTTCGTCGGCAAACTCCAAAAGTAAATCAGCGGGTATTTCGTACACACTCATTTCACTCTTGTGTAACATGTCCATGAGTCTTTTGTAACGTTTTGTTTTTTCAACATATGATTCATATTCAAGGGCTTCTTCATCTAAAATGTTTTCAATCTGAGGTATCACGTCTATTTCAGGTTCAAGAACATCACTTTCGTCTAAAGGAAGATCTTCGAAATAGTGTTTGTTATTCTCATATGTCGGCGACACCAATATAATTCTCTCCAATGCATTATTGTATTGCATAAGACGTAGTAGATGAGTAAGGCTTGTTGTTTTAGCACCACCGCGTTTGGAATTTGCAAGTGTTACCATCGGTAATTGAATAAAGTCGTCCGGAGTCTCGATCGGAAAAGCACTCTTCTTCGGAATCTTAATATTGTAATTCTTATCTTTCAGTCTTTGGAACTGCATATACTATAATGATAGAAATAGACTTGAGTAAGCTTTGTCATATCCCGGTTCCATCTCAGCGTCTCTTTTACGAGGTGGTGGCGATTCCGATGGAACTCTGCTTTGCTTACGCCTGGTACTCTTCCTAACGATAACCTGAGGCTCTTCTTCCGATTGAGAGCTATCAGATTCAACGATGACAACCTGCTTTTTCGGTTTCTTCTTAGGGGCTTTTGGTTTCTTGACAACGATATGTTCCACTTCGGGTTCCGATATTGATTCCAATTCTGCCTGAGGTTCTGGCTGAGGAGATTTTATCGTAGCTTTCTTAATGGTCTCTTGGGCTTCGGTAACTTTTTGAGATTCCTTAAGTTGAGCGGCCATTTTGATATCTTGTTTCTGTTTGGCTTTGGCACGGCGTGTCTCTAATGCTTTCTGCCTCATTAAAGCAAGGCGTTCCAATGTTGCACTATCGGTAATCTTCTCTCCTTTAACTGGCATTAAGTAACGATAAGATACCCTAAGAAAATAATATTTCTTGATGTGAGTTAGTGTTCCAAAGTGAGATTATATTACTCTAGTATTAATCCTCAGTTTGGAACTTTTATATGAGATATAATATATGACTAAAGAGACTTGGATTGCGAAACTGAAACTGTGTGCTCAAGAGTATAGACAAGAACATGGAATTAAAAAGAGACCTGGTAAGATGACACAAGGAGAGAAACTTAAAAGCTTACGAGGTCGTCCAGTTGTCAAGAAGACATCAAACAAAAGTAGAACCGCCTTAGACCACGGTACTCCTAGCGGTCAACCAATTTACCAGCAGCCAATAAAGGACCCTGCCTTACCGACTAAAGCCCCACGAAGAATAGCACCGATTATGGTAGCACCTTTGGACAAATCAAGTACTGGTACAGTAACAGGTCATTCAGTATTTCAACGATCTAATGCAGAATATACGGGTGTTGGCAATTATCGAAAAGCCATTGATGATATTGAGAAACGTATAAAAATGAAAAAACAAATGAAAAAACAAATGAAAAAAAGTCGCGGTGATGCCACAAAAATATAATTTATATAGTATAGGAAGATGCCCCCTAAATTGAGAAAGCAAAATCCTGAGGCACGCCATAAGCTCACTGCTGCAGATTGGGAAGACTTACAAAGTAAAAATTTAAGTGGTGACGATCGGACGACAGCCATACGTGATTACAAGAAGAAGTATCGGAAATCAAAAGAGAAGGTTGAGAAAGTTACAAGACGACAATGGACCAAGATAGGTAAAAAGCCTGCTAAAGAACAAAATAGACTTGATGAAATCAATAAGTATACCGTCGGAGATTCTAAAAGACATATCAAGAAATTCAGTACCGATGTTGAAAAACTTAAGGTTCCCTTTACAACGTTTCTTGAAAGAGCTGGTCCCGATGGTAGCAGTTTAAACTATTGGTTACCTGATAAATCAAAAGGAACTCAACAAATTTCGATGAGAGCTGTGTTCGAGGATGGGACCACATCCAAGTGGGTCAAAGGTTCAGATCGCCAAGATGTGATGACGAAATTTGAAGAGATGCTGCAAAGTCCGAAGGGTGGAGATAGCAGCAAAAAGTCTGTCGAGGTTGCCAAAGATATCGAAGTTGAATATTACTCTTCCAAACCACCAGAAGGTAAAGGTAGCAAATGTACGGCAGCTCCGAAGAATAGTGTTGAATTGCGATTGAAGCAATGTGTGATTAAGATTGAATCTCGCAACAATTGTGGTATCAAATCTTTGGAACTTTTACATAGGAAACGAAAATTAGATAAGATGTTGAGTGATAATCTTATAAAAAAGAATCAATATGAAAACAAATGGAAGCAACTCAAAAGAGATGCCAGCAATCATAGAGGCAATATTTCAACAATATCTAATCAGCTGCGTTTGAAATTGTTTCCGAAAATGGATCAAAATGGAATCAATATAGAAGACTTTTCTATTTTAGAAAAACATTATGAAACTAATATATTTGTGTGGGGTATCACTGAAAGACTTGGTGGTGATCCAATCATGTATTACCCGCCGTACTTTAACGAACACAATGACTATTCAAGTTATAATGATAGTTATCACATACTCTTACATGACAATCACTATGAACCGATTACAAGGATTGATTGCTTCAAAGGCAAGACCTATAGACCATCATGTTCTCAATGCAAGTCTCAGAAATGCATCTTTGCAAACAAGGATACACGATTGTCATCAGGCAATAAACAATGGCATCATTGTGAGATATGCAATCGTAAGTTTATGAATGAAGAGTGTTATGATCTTCATAAGGAATTGGTGACCTGTGCTAATGTACACAAATGTAAATTATGTAATGTTATCTTTAATTCTAAAGAGAAACATATATGTGGATACAAGTCATGTCCTAATTGTAAGATCGTTTGTAATCTGCATGAGCACAAGTGTTACATGACCAAGGTTGAGCCGAAATCCATATTGGACTATAAAACCATTGTTTGTTTTGATTTTGAAACAATGAATGACAACGGCAGATTGATTGTTAATCATTGCGAGAGCCAATATCACGACGGTTCGTTTGTCATTCACAAAACAATAGATGACTTTCTGGAATGGGTATATCTCAAAAAACATGATAATCATACCTTCGTCGCCCATTGCGGGAGTCGCTTCGATTTCCGATTAATAGTAGAACATATCATCAATGTCCAAAGAAAGCCTCCACAAGATATATTATATACTGGTGCCGACATTCTATGTATGAAAGTTGGAAACGTGAGGTTCATTGACTCATATATGTTTATGTCAAGACCATTACATGCTCTTCCGGAAATGTTCGGCTTTGAACATGAAATCACGAAGGGATATTATCCACATCTTTTCAATACAAAAGAGAACGAACACTACATGGGTCTTTATCCCGATATCAAATATTACAATCCAGAAATCTTACAACCCGAAGCTTATACAAAGTTATATCATTGGTGGTTTGAGAAAAAGAGTAAATGTTGTATTTTTGAACATCCAAAAGAGCTTGCGAGATATTGTCACGATGATGTTACGATTCTTCGTCGAGCTGTCTTCGCTTTCAGAGATTGTTTTCTGAAGATTACCGATAACAAGTTTGATCCATTCAGTTATTTGACATTAGCTCAATTGGCGGTGAACATATGGAGAAATGAGTGTATGCCCAAGGACTCGGTGGGTATACTACAATCACTGACCAAATCGCAGAATGCCTCTATCAAAGAGAATCAATGGTTGGACTATATAGTACACACAACGTCGGCGAAGCTTGTCATAGATTTGGATGGTAAACGGAATTATAAACTCAAAGATACGGGGTTACACATATATGTTGATGGATTTGATGAAATAACAAACACCGTATATGAATTTCTTGGTAGTTGGTTTCACGCCGATTTGAAGAAGTATCACAAAGATGATATTCAGTATCAACAAGGTCGGCGATCGGGCATGACATTTGGCGAAGTTAATCGACAAACCATGAAACGATTAGAGGACATCAAGGCAGCTGGCTACAATCTTGTATACATATGGGAATCGGACTGGGATTCACAAGTTGCTCAATTGAAAACTTCACATGTTGGAAATGCATTCTTAGATAGACAAAAGTTAGCTTCTCCCATTCATGATAGAGACTCCTATCATGGAGCCAGAGTTGATTTAGGCAAGTTGTTTTATAAATGCAAAGACGATGAATATATCAGATATCAAGATTTCAATTCTATGTATCCTTCGGTAATGAAGACCAAACAGTTCCCGAAGGGTCACCCCGAGATAATCAGAGATGTCAAATCCCTTGATATTCATGGATACTTTGGATTGATTAAGTGTAAGATACTACCAAATAAACATTTGAAGTTTGGTGTGCTACCACACGTGACCAACAAATTAATCTTTCCGTTGTATGAAATGGTCGGAACATGGACCACGGTAGAATTGCAGAAGGCTATTGAAAAGGGATATGAGATTCTTGACATCTATGAAATTAAACATTGGAAGGAGACTACAACTGATTTGTTCGGTGCATACATTGATAAGTTTTTGAAACTTAAGACTGAATCATCGGGACCGCCCGAGGGTGACATCGATACATTCATAAAAGACTTTGAATTTCATGAAGGTATCAAGTTAGACAAACGAAACATCAAATACAATCCAGGTATGAGACAAGTTGCCAAAGATATGCAAAATATATTATATGGAAAACTCGGTGAACGATCCAATAAAGCTAAAAGTAAGGTCATTCAGAACCCAGGTGAGTTCTACAATACAATCAGTAATAAAAGGTACGATTGTAAATATGAGTTTATTGGATCTGAAGAGAATGAGATGGTATTGATGAATTTTACCGAGAATTCTGATGTGTATGCCGATACAAGGTTTTCAACGAACGAGGTGTTGGCCGCGTTCATAACCAGCTATGGACGATTGAAATTGTACGAGCTGATAGAAGCCACCGGGTTCTCAAACGTATTATACTTTGATACTGATTCTATTATATATATAGAAACAAAAGAGAATCATCATATATATCACGGTACTGGTTATAGACAGCCATGGTTAGGTTATCTTAAGTGTGAGCTTCAAGGATTGGAAAAAGAACATGGTAAGTGTATTGAATTCCTGAGCACCGGACCAAAGTCATACAGCCTGAAGTTCGCCGATGAATATTGTATGACCAAGATAAAAGGTTTCTCTTTGAGTACTGAAAACTTAGAACATATCAATCATGATGTTATGAAAAATATGATTCTAAATCAAAGGAACGACCCAGTCAAAATGAGTAACCTTGTTATCAGACATCAATCAAATTCATTAGGGTTGGAAGTCAGATCGGAATCCAAGACATTTAATTTCAGTTATGACAAAGGAAACATTGATTGGACGACATGGGACATTTTACCATTGTCGTAAAAGCGTTAAATGTTGCCAGAATTGAATTATATTATATATATTAGTGTTTTGGAAACATTTAACGCTACCATAATAATCGATCTGCATAGTATCCATTGCTACCGACGACATTCCGGTCTTTCTTGTGTCTGATTTTGTACAGCCGACGTCTTTCATCGGCATACTCTTTACCCTTAGTGGCCATGTATGTAGGGTAATCAGAAGCACCTCGCTGTCCGACCTGAGCGATCAATTTACCATCCTTGAAAACATCAATCTTTTTGCTTTGATTATTTGATGGGCTGATCTTCACACCGAGTTTCCGTGCTTGACTGTTTGTGTAAGCTTTGATTTGATAAGTCATTGTATACTATATGTAACACTATTATATAGTATGACAAGTAAACCAATATCTGAGAGTAGACTTCAAGAATTATACCTGGACCCAAAGTTTGGTCAATCTAGTGCCAATGCATTTACCAAGAAGCTTAAAGCACAAGGTTACAAGGTCACAGAATCTCAGGTCAAGGCTGCTATTTCCAAGACTGAGACATCACAAGTTTTATCACAGCCTAAAAGGGTAAATCGTAAGGATTATTTTCCAACGTATGGCCCGGTCGATAAGGTCTCTATACAAGCCGATCTGGCCTTCATACCCAAAGACAAGTCGGTGAACAAAGGATATGCCGTGATTCTGACCGCGGTAAACGTAAACACCAACCGTGCCTACGCAATCGCTTTGAAATCCAAAACCGTCAGAGACAAGAACAATAAACGATCGGAGGATGTCGAGGGTATCGTTCCTGCCATGAGACGATTATTAAAGGAAACCAAAATGGATACACTAAGTACCGATTTAGGTAGCGAGTTCACGAACAAACCCGTGCAAGCATTGTTGAAAGAGAAAGGAATCAAACATTACACGTCTCATAAAGAGGACCACACTCGGCAAGGTAAAATTGAAAGATTCAACAAAACTTTAAAACGAAGATTTAATTTCAACGAGGCGAGAACCGGTAAAAATAATTGGGTTGACTATTTGGACTCTATCGTCGAGAACTATAATGAAACGGTAAACCAAGGTAATATCAATGATACCCCTCCCGATGACATGAATAAGAATCGTGTTATCAGAAGTGTCTTGTTGAAACGCAATCAAACTGCCAAACTATTACAAAAATTAGATATCAAGCCCGGTGATCGAGTTCGATTGCGTGTGACTAAGAAGACATTTGATAAAGAGAGTCAAACATGGTCTTCGCAGGTGTATAAAGTGCGAAGTAGAAAGGGTTTGTCTTTCGTGATAGAGGACGGTGACGGTGATACCTTAAGCCGACAATACAAACCAAGAGAATTGAAAGAGGTTCAAGGACCTGTTTCTAAACCATCCAAAGAAACTCGTGGGACCAAGACTGACAGTGAAAACAAGCAGGCCGCAAAATCTGAGCGTGCGTTGAAGAAAGAGGGTATAGAAGGTAATACTGCTTCCAAGACATCTAGAAACTATGACAACTATGAAGTTAATGTGTTCATTAGCGATAAGAAATCGCCAAACTATCAAAAGACTTTGAAAGGATATCTTAAGCTCAATCGATCAAGGAAAAGTAAACGTAAGTATCAGTTGATATTCTATGACAAATCGGAAGAGGATGAGTTCGTTGATATTCCTGACCCTGAAATTAAGTTGTTGAAAAAAAGAAACCGTTAATATATAATGAGAACTATATTGACCGATGAGGTCGGACGACGTAATTGTATGAAAATGATGGGAATTGCCAACGGCTCAAGTTCTGACACTCTGTTCCGAGGATATGGTAAACTCGCTAAAAACAACTACGTGATAACGATGCCGAGTCAAAACAGTGCGGTATTCTACAATAGTTTGAGAAATTCAATCATTAACACGGAACCATTAGTGAGAGACATTCAGGACTATAGCAGTGGTATTGATACAACCAGGCCTAATCCTATGATGACAATAAATCCTCTGTTGACAAGCACACAAGAAGACATAAATCAACAGGCTTTAGAACTTATTGAGAGTAGTCGACAAGTAAGAGACACACCGATTGATCAAGAAATTCAGGAAATCAACAAAGAAATACCACCAGACACTCCTGAAGCAGCTGGACCGTCAAAGATTACTGGAAAGGGTAAACATATGAAACTCGCAGTCGCAGAATCGTTGCAATTACCCGAAATGCAAGATCCAAAAGTTTTTGGGGGTCTCGCTTCACAAGGTGTCAGGACCCGAGCCCAATCAACACAAAGTCCCTTGAGAAAAGTAGTTAATTTTGTTATTGGAGAAGACGTTTCATCCCCATACAAACAAAAGGAAAAAGATCCTTAATAGTAATGCAAGTTCCTTGTAATCAAAGCTATCAATCGAACGTTTATTGTAGACCATCTAGTAGTTATTTTAGTAATTTTGTTGATCATCAAAATGATAAACAACTACATACGCGTGATGGGCCTGGCAATAGTAGTGCACCTTTCAAATCTATGGTCACAGTCAAGAGTAAACCAATCATGAAACCTGACGATGTTGACAAGTATACACAAAGAGACACCTCAAAATTGCTAAATGCTCTCAGTCAAGACGCAGTGAAATTTCCGAGTACCGCTTTAAACAAAGTATTTGGTCCTAACATTACATCTAAGGACGATTCTACACAAACGAAATATGCACGAGCATCAGATGTCTCTTATGCTTATAGCTATGGTGACCGAGGTCGGTTGAAAAGTATCATGAAAGGACTTCCGGGTTATTACGTAGACCGAAGTTTGTCGGGTAGAAACTCTACAACGTTGGTCAATCCTAAAAGCCAAGACGTTATTATTGCATATCGAGGCTCTGATGCAGAATTTGGAAGTCTGAACACTCTTGCCCAGGACATCTCACGTGGACAAAATGTAGAAGATTGGTATGTAAATCTTTTGACATTGATGAAACAACAACGTAGTACATCAAGATATCAAGAAGCACAACAACGATTTGACGATGTCAAAATGAAATACGGTGGGTATAAGTTATCGGTTACCGGGCATAGTAACGGCGGTGGTCAAAGCAATTACATATCGGAGATAAACAATGTGGAAGGGCATCATTTTAACCCAGCAATAAATCCCTTGCAAGAACCGATTAACACTCCGACCGAAAAGCAAGTATTATACTCAACTGAAGGTGATCTGATATCCTTGCCGGCACGATTGAAGCCACATCCCAAAAGCAATTATGATATCGTACATGTCAATCCAAAGGTAGGTACGGAAAGCAATTTGACAAAATTGCATAGCGTGGAACAAATGCACTCAGATACACCGGAGTCTACGCGAGTCAGTACAGCAAGGTCTCGATATGGGTTTGGAAACGCCATGACGGGTTCGGCTGTGGGAGCGTACCTTGGCTATTATACACCGACTGACACTAACGACGAACATATATTTAGGACCACTCAAGGTTTATTAGACCCAATCTTATTATCAGAAACTCCAAATGTAAACTTCACAGATTTAATGAATGTAATGGGTGTTAAAGAAAGCTTGGGCGAGAAGAATTACATACGTGAAAAATTGGGACTGAATCCTATAGAACAAAAACCGTTAACGGAAGTGCCGGTCTATGACCCAATCACGGAGATGATACGCCAAGCCACTGGTCGTGCTGACCAAGACAAGGAGTTGTTCCAAACCGGGGATTAATACTATAGTAATATATCCTCACATTGGAACATCGGTAAACTTTTTATTTATATGATAATAAGATGGATCGCAAAGAAATGATACGACTGGCTAAAGTTCAATACCCTGATATCAAAGAAACTCATATTGAATTGCTCGTGGACGATTATATCAAACGTCCAGAATTTTACGATGACCTTTATACTGGAAACATTGAAGAACCAATTCCTTTAGATCGGGATACTGTTGATTCTATAAAAGATAATTGTTATATTAATATAGATGAGCGTAATTAGCACAAGAACGCTATTCTTGTCTTCCGAAGACAATAGCAATGGAGACGCACGTGTTTTGCAAATGAACATACCCACTCAGCTGATAAATTATCGAGCACAAACCAAACTGAGATTAACGTTGAATACTTTCTCATGTGCAAAGACATGGTATAGTATTAACGAGACCAATGGCATCTTCTATGTGGGTGATACGGCAAATAATACTTTAACGGAAGTGAAAATACCTTATGCAAATTATACTGATTTAGACCAACTAACAACGTTATTACAAACAAGCATAAAGACTGCCATTGTTGGATACACCGGTGTTGTAACTGTGTCATACAATAATAGCGGCGATGGAATTGATTATAAGAATAAATTTCGTATCACGTTGGACCCTGCAGTACCTAATATTAAGTTTGTATCATTCAGTGTGAGTGGGGACTTTTTTGCTTTACCTGGAAGCAATTTACAAACTGCCTTAAATTCAGTGTCCACTGCTGGAAAATACAATGACTCAGATCAAATACTCGGAGGTCGTGTGAATAGAAGCACAGCTGGTTTGGTAGAGATATCTCAACTTTCGGACCTGTTTGGCATCACTACACCTAACTCCGTGTTTCAATCTGTTTATCCATGCAACATTCAAACCAACGATGCATTGTACCTTAGGATAACATCGTTACCAACACACAATATTGAATCAACCAATCTTTCTACTTTTACAAACACTAACGAAATGATAAGTTCTGATATCTGGGCGAAAATACTATTGCCTAGTGACACAACGACAGACTTCATACGATATATAGACCCAAACGACAACTTTGTTATTGAAGTGTCTGGGTCTCAATTTACTTCATTTAGAATCACACTTACAGATTCCAAAGCAAGATTAATCACATTGGCATCTCCGACTCAAGCGTCAGACGGTTCTATCAATTATTCTTTAAGTATTAAAGTTGAAGAATTGGCACCTGCTGGTCTCTCAGATATTTTATAATATATCTTTATAATATATATACAAAAATGAGCCTCCCGATGTCTCTGGCCTACGGCTTATCGAAAATGAATTCATATTCAACTAATTACTTCAGATTGGAAACAACAAACTTGACGGAAGCGTCACGATATTCAACCATAACTTTGAATCTACCTGTGAATTCAATTGTAAACATGAAGAGCCTCTCAATGCATTGTTTAGGTTCCTGTACAACGCCTTTAGCTTTTACAAACGATGCTGGGGTTGCTGATGAACTTATCACGACGCTCCCCAATGGCATCGAGAAACTTATTCAAAGAATGGAAATCTTCGCAGGAGGCCAGCAGTTGACCACTGGTTTTCAAAGTTACAACACGGTCAGTTGCGTACTTGATACTATCAAAACCACTCTTAGCAAAGAAATGACTTATCAAAGGGTTTTGAAAAACCAAGAAATAAATACAACTGAAAACTTCTACAGTACCCCGCGTCCATACATTTTGAATCAATGGCTAACGTTTTTGGGTGAAGCTGAACCTTCATACATTGATACCAGCTTAATTAGCCCGATCCAGATAAGGCTATACCTTGCAGGTCCAGAAGTCCTCGGGTGTTGGCAAAAAACAAAAACACCTGGTTTTGAAATTGACACGAAAGCTCAAGAAGAATTAGTATCGAAAGGCAATTTTAAATTGGACAAACTTTACTTTACCGTTGAGACGATTACGTTTAGTTCAGGGGTCTACGACGCAGCGGTGGAATCAAAATTGCGTGATGGATTCTTGGAAATTCCTTACCTCAATTATTTTACATTTTTCGAAGGAGCTGGTGCTATGGACAAATCAACAAGGTTCTCTTTGAGTTCACAATGCATTAATAACATATATGCTGTGCAAAGGCCTAGTGATTATAGAGAAAAAAACAAAGGACTTATCAAATTGGAAAATACATGTGGAACAGCCTACCTACCATCATACTTTCAATTCTTAGCAGGTGGATTGGGTGCTCTACAGTTCAATATCAACAACTTGTTCGTTCCTAACTATCGAGTCGACCCTCTTGCGGCATTCAATCTATTGACTATCTCTAAAGCGGACAACTATGGAACGCTATCGGGATGTAAAATTAATTCATATGAAGATTGGCTGAACAACCAATTCATTCCCATGGTACGTTTGAACCTTCCCTCAGAAATGAATGTTAGATCCATGACAGGATTGGATTCTCGGGGTTTAAACAGTTCCTTCTACTATCAGACTTCGGCTGCGTCACCAGTAGACCCGCTACAAACGGTACTTACAACAAACGAAACCATGATTATTTGCGAAACGACCGCAGTTCTTCGTATCGGTCAAAACCGTGTGATCGAAACTGTATTTTAAAAAGCGGTTAATAGTATACAAACATGGCTCAACAGCCAGGATTAAGCAGTTACAACATGATAAAAGATGTAGGACCCAACGTGGACAAACAGATTCATACCGCGACGATGTTTCAAATGTCAGGTTTTAGACCGGTTATGATGCAACAACTCCCGTGTAAAACAATCAATGACATCACATATCCACCATTTAGGATTAGCAACGTTCATCCTCTGGCTGGATACAAATCTTATACTTTAGGGCACAATCAAAAAGTGTCAAAAGAAATGGAAATGTTCCATTTCCCGATGGAGCATCCATTGAATAGTCGATTGTTGCAACCGGTTCCTCTGTTTTTTTCATAAGTTAATATATATTAACATGTCTTCATTTGGTAATGAACTATATGCAAAAAAAGTGATTGCCGATGATTTGGTCGGTCGAGGAATGACAATCGGTCGTGATGGTAAAAATGGGTCTGTACCGGAAGCAAGAACTAATTTCAATTTGTTAGGAACTGAAGTTACCTTAGATTTCGATGCAAGTCAGAGCGGCGACCCCGGTATTGCAGAGTTCAACATGGCGGGCAAACTAAGCAAATTTAGAATAGCTGGGTTGCCAATTGTCACAGGTCCAACAAATACACCTCCCATTACTGTAACAGACAATGAGTTGTACGGTTACAGAGCTACTGCTGCCAATACACCTGCACAAATTTTTATGAAAATTGTAGACACTCCACCGTAAATTATTAAAAAGCATATAATATATATTATGTCAGCTTTCGGTTCAAATCTAATAGTGGAAGAAATTAACGGTAAACCATTTGTAAATGGCACGGGTCCAACCGATACACTAACGTGCGATACAGTTGTGTGCCAAACTATAGGCAGCGTTGAATCGCCACTCGAGACCATGCATATCGGGTCAGATATACGCTACCAGAACGATATCAAATTCATAGATACCCAAGACCCATTGAATGAACGAGAACAAATGTCCTTGTTAACAAATGGGTCGCTAAAAGTACACACATCAATAAAATTCAACGACTTCGTGTTGAACAACCCGGTTTCCAAATCACGATTTTCAACAGGCCTTGATGACCTCGATGCTTCTTTCGAGATTAAAAGTTTGGACCCTGTGGAACAAACACGAGTTAAGATAGGCGAAACAGGCTTCAACGAGATAACCTGCTTGCAAACCACAATCAATATTGAGCCATTAGGCAGTGGACTGCTGGTATCTAATGGTCCATTAGTTCTTGATACCGGCGATCTAACATTAACTGCAGGTAAGTTTATTGGAGATGGCTCATTATTGACCAACTTACCCACAGGTGCGAACCAAGATTTGCAATCTGTGACTACTCAAGGAAGCACGACCAGTGTCGCCGATGTTTCATACACCGGAACGGGTACCATGGTAGTCAATCAAGAAAAACTGAGTGAAAATAATCTTAGAATTGAAAGTGGCTCTGGCGGTTTAGGTAAAGTATCAATCGGAGAACAGACTCAAGGGTTTACCAATGCCGACCATATGGGTGAACGTTCCATTGCTATAGGTCGCAATGCACTATCTATTAATAATACAACCAGTAATGATACGATTGCAATTGGATCTGGATCAGCCAACAATAATTGCGGTTCATTTGTTGTAGCGATTGGCGATGATAGTGCTCAAAATAACTGCAAAGATAATGCTATCTGTATTGGAAAATACAGCGGCGAGAGTTCGTGCGGCGAGTCGAGCGTGATCATTGGTGCTCTCGCAGGACAAAACTCTACTCAGAGTGCGGTTAACACCGATAACACAATCGTTTTGAACGCAAGCGGAATTGAATTGAATGCCGGTGTGGCAAGTAGTTGCTATATCAGACCTATTAGGGCTAGTCCAGATGTCAGTTCTGAAAGTCTACAATTGTATTACGATTCTAGCTCAAACGAAGTGCGAACCGGTGCTATTAATAATGGAAGCATCGGCAGTCTTTCTCAGGTTCTAGCTGTGGGCAATACCGGTTCAATCGCGGAATTGGATGAATTAAATTCTGCGTCTGTTATTTTAAGTAACTCGTTGAATTACGCTTATCCAAGTTCAACCAACTCACTCACACTATCAGGCGTACCGTTGACACTGATTACGAAGACGTACGCTAATACCACTCTTCCAACCAGTCCGCTTCGGTTCACCGGGGATGTATTTACATTTGTTAATAACACCGCTAATACCATTACGGCTGCAACGATTGTCATGTTTGATGATGATGGAATAAACACCGTAAATGGAGTTCAACCTTTTAATAACTCGTATACTCAAAGTAACCAAAACTGCACACCCATCGGTGTCTGTATTCAAGACAGTGCTACAACTCAAAGTTGTTTTGTGTTGATCGGACGTGGTTTCACGACATGTAGGAATGCCGCTGCTACAGATAATACGTATGTGAAGGGTCAACGTGTGAAATGCATAGTAGGTGGGGAAATTAATAGTGCTCAGATCACAGCGGGCGATTCATACATCGGAACAGCTATGGAATCTAAAGTTGCCGGTGTTGGTGGCGGTGTATTAATTTGGGTAAGCCCAGGATTCAATTATTTTACCTGATTATTATAAATGCCTGTAAAGCGAAATGATCCTAATTTACCAAGTTGTGAAACCGTCGTTCAAGATGGGGTCGGTATGAGAATTAAAGGAATTATAAATGGAAGACTCGCAAACACTCGATGTAAGGTAAGAAATATTGCTAACGCCCAAGGAAACGTAAGAAGATATAGTAAACAGAACTTACCAAAAACAAAAGCAAAAACAGAACGCCGAGATAAATGGGTGTCAGTATCCTTGGCAAATGACGATGAGCATGTTTCTTTGGTATATGATACGGGTGCCATGATTACACAAATGTCTACCGCCGATGCCAGACATATAGGAAATTAGGAATAATTCATCCAGATGGCACGTCCGATTTTAACAACGAACCAGGTTTGGTTATTGGAGTCGGCGGTCAAGTAAATACTACAAGATTTCAGGATGTCCCATTAGTCTTAGATGTAACTGAAGAACTTGCTTGGGGAATAGTAAATGTCTATGATAATGCACATGGATTATTGGGCATTAATCATATAAAACAATATAAGCGATACCGCGTGAAATTTAAATAGGTACATATGATATATGTCAAGTTTTGGACAAAGTTTAGTTTGTAAGAATTTAACATGTACAACGATTAATGGCAATTCACCATCGGGTGGCAGTTCAAAATGGACCGATGTTGCAGGGACAGATAATATAGAACGAGGTAACGGAGACGTGATTGTAAAAGATACATTAATAGCTGAAAACGCAACGATCAACGACAAATTGACTGTTGAGAACGATATTGATATTCAATCTGGCGGTATTCAAGCTGCCGCCGGTAATTTTACTGCTTGTAATAGTATCAATTTAAAAGCTAATAGTGTATCAGCATTTTCGGGAAATTTTGTAACAATAAATAATAACACAGAAGTAAAGGGTCAAATACTCAATATTGCACAATTAGGTTCTAAAACTAATATAGAAATGCAAGGGCCCAAATCTGCTAATTCAACATTTATTAGTTTGAATACCTCAAACGTTGACATATTAAATGCTGAAAATATATATTTTATAAATTTTCAAACGAAACCTGATGGTAGTACACCTAATTTTTTTAGAATTAACATGTCGGGTGATATTTCCGGAGCTCGTAATGTAGCGTTAGAAAGATTGACATTGCCGACACAGTTGTCTTATAAAGGTTGTCAAATTATTACTGCTTTGACAGGTGGAAATGTAAATGACAGAACAGTAGTTATACCAGCGGGTAAATTCATTTGCTTCTTTGATTTGACGTTAGGTGCAGCCGATGTAGATTCTGGTGTAAAAGTCATGAATATCACATTTAATACATCTGCTCTTCCAATAACGACCGCACAAGTAAATGCTAGAACATATGCAATAGATGTTAGTGCAGTTTCAACAAACGCTATTAATGATCCAGTTGATGGATTGGTATATGACATTTTCGTAGATAGTGGGCAATATGTGTTAAAACTGGACAGTGGACGCGATTTACTGGGACAACGTATAAACTTCCTGGCAAAATTTATAGAAATCCAATCTTAATGATAAGATATCGGAAGAGAAAAACGGTAAATATTGCCAGAACACTAATATATATGATATAAATCAATATTGGCAAGGATTGCCGTATAGACTTATAAATGACACAATCTCCGATCACGCGGAATGTATCCAAAACAACGGCAACAATCTAAGATTGTTGCTATGATATATATGATATAAATCAATATTGGCAAGGATTACCGTATAGACTTATAAATCACGGGGAATATTGCCAAAACAGTAATATATGATATAATATATGATATTGGCAAGGAATCCCGTGTTCCAAACCGGGGATATACTAAAGTAATATATTCTCACTTTGGAACACATACAACAATCGCACAATGATATATGTTAGCGAGCTTGGGGAAGCGAGCGATGCAAGGCGGGCGTGGGCGGTAAGTAGGCGGTCACGGAGTCGGCTTATGAAGATTTGCCATAGATAACCGTAGGTGCTCACTACATGGGAAGCGTTCCGAAATACTGGGAAATCCTGGCAAAATACAGAAGGTACTTAAGGAATACAGTTGTATTTAATAAGGATGGTCCCCCTCTACACGC
>LGRX02008454.1:0-19486 GCA_001247695.2 Cymbomonas tetramitiformis
AATGACACACTAACCACGCATTAGTAAGTCTCGGGGAAAGGGCCTCACGCACCCCGCAGGGCTCGCGTCTCCAAGCCCGAGGGTGGCGAGCTCGGGATGGCTGTCATCCGGCGGCGGCTGCTGGTCTGAGCTCGCGAAGTCCATGGAGTTCGCACTCGACGCGTCGGCGGGCATGTCCATCTCGGGGGGCGGGGACGGCGAGGTTCCGCGGTGGGGCTCGTCGGGCCTGTCAGTGTTAGCATGCGGTTAGATGGCGGTTAAGCCCCTAATGACACACTAACCACGCATTAGTAAGTCTCGGGGAAAGGGCCTCACGCACCCCGCAGGGCTCTCGTCTCCAAGCCCGAGGGTGGCGAGCTCGGGATGGCTGTCATCCGGCGGCGGCTGCTGGTCTGAGCTCGCGAAGTCCATGGAGTTCGCACTCGACGCGTCGGCGGGCATGTCCATCTCGGGGGGCGGGGACGGCGAGGTTCCGCGGTGGGGCTCGTCGGGCCTGTCAGTGTTAGCATGCGGTTAGATGGCGGTTAAGCCCCTAATGACACACTAACCACGCATTAGTAAGTCTCGGGGAAAGGGCCTCACGCACCCCGCAGGGCTCGCGTCTCCAAGCCCGAGGGTGGCGAGCTCGGGATGGCTGTCATCCGGCGGCGGCTGCTGGTCTGAGCTCGCGAAGTCCATGGAGTTCGCACTCGACGCGTCGGCGGGCATGTCCATCTCGGGGGGCGGGGACGGCGAGGTTCCGCGGTGGGGCTCGTCGGGCCTGTCAGTGTTAGCATGCGGTTAGATGGCGGTTAAGCCCCTAATGCCACACTAACCACGCATTAGTAAGTCTCGGGGAAAGGGCCTCACGCACCCCGCAGGGCTCGCGTCTCCAAGCCCGAGGGTGGCGAGCTCGGGATGGCTGTCATCCGGCAGCTGCTGCTGGTCTGAGATCGCGGCGTCCATGGAGTTCGCACTCGACGCGTCGGCGGGCATGTCCATCTCGAGGGGCGGGGACGGCGAGGTTCCGCGGTGGGGCTCGTCGGGCCTGTCAGTGTTAGCATGCGGTTAGATGGCGGTTAAGCCCCTAATGCCACACTAACCACGCAATAAGACTCGGAAAAAGGGCCTCACCCAGCAGGGCTCGCGTCTCCAAGCCCAAGGGCCAACTTGCAAATGTCCCGACGAATGTTCATCAGGTTTACACCCACTGGCGGTAGCAATTCCCACCGCTGGTCGGCAAAGGTGATGGTCGAGGGATTGTCGGCTAAGTCCAATGGATCCGGAATGATATCACGGCCCCAAAACGCCGCGTCGTTATCGCTAACGGTGTCCACATGGTGCGAGAACTCGCGAATCGACAGCACCGTCGTTTTCGTGCGCCCACTGCCATCTTGAATACCCATCCCATGGTGCGGAAACCAGCTGTCGATGGTCACGGTGGGCTGCCTGCTGCGGGAAAATTGCACGGACTGAGTGCCCAGCCCGTCGTTTATATGCGGTTAAGGGGTCGCGGATGTACTAACCCCACACTAACCACGCACTAAGTCCCAAATAGAGAAGAGGGCTCACTCACCCCGCTAGACCAACGTCGTCGAGGAGGAGGAGGAGTTCGATATTTTCCTGGACATCCAACTCCTCCCGGCTTTCGTAGCTCACGAGATCCACGGGAGGCGGCAATGGTGTCATTAGATGATCATGGTCGATGATGACCTCCGCTGGCCTGTAGATATCTCTTTGTTAGGGTACCGATAAGGTACAGTTAACATGATAACAACGCACTAATACGCACATATTGCAGGTGCTTGAGGAACCGTACCCGCGGTGGTTGGCGACGATTTTCATGATTTCGTTGGCAATAGATAGGAGGCAACTTTGCACACCATCTTCAGATACTGTTATGTAGAACACGGTGCCACCATACATGATCTTGCCCCGTTCGGCCTTCAAAATGGGCGGAATCGGCAACCACGATGGGTAACGCCGTTGATTTGTTTGCATGTCTACTACGCAAGCATAGAAGACCCGGGGAGTCATGCAGGTCGGTACGTCTTTCTCGTGACAACACGTGAAAATTTGTACCATGCCGACGTACCGACACTTCTTCGCCTCCAAGACACACGCGCGTGCGTGACAGAGGGCACGAGCTGTGTCTAATAGACAGTTCCTGCCACGTTAGTGTACTGTTAGTTACCGAATATCGCACTAAGTGTACACTACCGTATCGACATAGGGCACTAACGTGTTTCACTGGTTTCTTGAGAGACATGCATATCACGAGGTATAGGGATAAAGGCATGACTCACCCGTCATATATCGTCGTCACCGTGGTTGCCGCCCACTCGGATACTCGAAGCTTCTTTGTGCCCCCCTCATATTCATGACCCAACCGGAAACCTTCGGGAACGGGTTGACGAGGTGGTGGTGGAGAAACAAGTGCGTGGGGTGCGGGGTTACGAATAGCTGTGCGGGCTAGTGGTGGGACGGGTACACGTGAGGACACCGGCGCGCCTTGTTGTAGAAGAATCCCACGCCGGCCGGGAGTCGGTGTGGGTGCACGCTCGGGCGCGGGCTCGGGCGAAGGTGGATCCGGGCGAGAAGCTTGTGCACGAAGAGTCGCAAAGTGTTCACCTTGACGTTTATTGTTCATTGCACAAATCCCAATTCTGCCCCCCCCACCCCACCCGCCCTCCTATTATGTAATATTCGCGTTGTTAGTGTGAGTTTAACAGAAGGGATCTTTTCGGGAATATTCCATTGTTAGTACGCTAACAGGACGCTAACGGCATGCCTTAGCGCACTAACGTTGCCCCAACTGGACACTAACGGAAGGAATCCTTTAGGGAATATTCCATTGTTAGTACGCTAACAGGACGCTAACGGCAGGCCTTAGCGCACTAACGTTGCCCTAACTGAACACTAACAGAAGGAATCTTTTAGGGAATATGCCATTGTGCGTTAGTGCATGCCACCTAATGCCTCCTTAACGACGTCAATAGGGCGCCATTTAGTGTCTTGTTGCATGTAATGCACTAACTCACGCCGAGTTAGTGCATTACATGCAACAAGACACTAAATGGCGCCCTATTGACGTCGTTAAGGAGGCATTAGGTGGCATGCACTAACGCACAATGGCATATTCCCTAAAAGATTCCTTCTGTTAGTGTTCAGTTAGGGCAACGTTAGTGCGCTAAGGCCTGCCGTTAGCGTCCTGTTAGCGTACTAACAATGGAATATTCCCCAAAAACTCGAAATTCCCAAATGTGATAGGAAAATTTCATCAAACCATCGTGATCGCGCGATGGCGTCGAATCGCGCGATAAATGATTTAGTCGACAGCAGGATTCGAACCCGCGCGGTCGGTTTCCTAATGGGTTGTCACATTCATCATGTCCAACTGCGCTACGATCGAAGAGGATGACAATTGAACGGAAATAATGACTAAGTCATAAATCGAAATTGAAAAATCGGACGTTGACCGACCGACCGAGACTGACGATGACCAGCACGTGAATTCGAAGTTCACTTCTTGAAAGTGCACTAAAGGAGTGCTATCGCCGCCAAATAAACAGCTTTGCTCTCTGCCTCGTTAAAAAAATGGAACCAACTCACGAAGAGAAAGAAAAGTACGAAGCACTCTGCGAAGAGTATGGTGAGGAGGAGTCCATAGCGGGGCTCCTCAACTATGTCAAGGCAACGCGCGGATCCATTAGCGCCGCTTCGCCCACCCATATAGGCGAAGGAGCCCAACGCGGGGCAATGTTTGATGCCCCAAGTAGGAATAGGGCAAGAGCAAAAAAGGGGCCAAGCCAAAGGGTCAGGGGCCCAATGAAACCCCACGAGAGAGCGGTGAGGACGGCGATTCGTAAAGTGACATGTGAGTATCACTCACCACTTGTATTTCTTGAAGTTAATTCGCGCTTGGAGCGAGAGCGATCTTCTATTTCCTTGTTTTCGTTTCTTGAAGATGATCGCGCGGGTTTCTAGCGTAACAAATTCCTTTTGTTCATATTGTGTTGTGCGTGGGGGTTTTTTTGTAGTAAAATTGGCGAAGGAGGAGAAGTGGTGCCCGATCTTGAAAACATCGGAGCAACATGAGGCGTACAACCGCTTGGTAAAGGACGTTGCGGAGGCTGCAGGCTTCGATGCGAAGAGGGACGCCACGATAGAGCCCTTCATCAGGTCGCGAGTGCGCGCCGATGTTGGGAATTTTAAAAACCTCTATCGCTATGGGAAGTGGGAAAAGAAGGATAAGCAATGGGTGCTTATCACTTCCAACCCCCACCCATATTCGGGTTTGAAGGAGGCGGAGGGCCTCACAATCTCCGCGAACTCCGACAAGGCCAAGAAGGAGGCATTGGAGGCGGCAGGGATCACGCTGGCTGCATTGCCTTCAACCGCTGCGGAGGTTGAAGAAGAGTCACTGGAGGCAATAAGTAAGTTATGACCCGTTTTATGCACTAGGCCTTTCCTTTTAAGGCGCCTTTATTGCACTATTCTGTCCGTATATTAACCGTACACTAACCAGCAGTCGTAGTGCACTATACGCGAACTAACACGGTAAATACTCCGGCGGGGGGTGTTTTTTTCAAGACGAGTTCTGTTTCGAGGCCTGGGAGGAGGAGGAGGAAGAGCCGGAGGAGGAGAAGCAAGCTGATGACTCCAAGGGTGGTGCCTCCAAGGGGAAGAAGAGAGCGGGGCCCAATGTGGAGCCCCCGCCCGCAAAGTCACCCAAGAAGGGGACTCCTTCAAAGGCTTCTCCCAAGAAGGGGACTCCTTCAAAGGCGGGGAACACCACCGCACCCGCGGATGAGGAAGCCGCCGACCAGGCAGACCTCGCCACGCGGTACCCGGTCGGCAAGGAGGTCTACCTTTACGCGAGACCTACGGAATCCGATGAGGCGCTAATCACCTCCCAGATCCTTGAGCCCAAGGATTACTTCACCCCAAACCCCCCCCTCACCTTGAAGAAGACGGTCCCCCTCCTGGCCGGGACGATCTCAGCGTGCGAGCTCAACGCTGAGACCGTCCACGGCCAGGGAAAGGCCGAAGTGAAACTCCCTGCGGAGTATCTATCTATCAAGGTGAGTAAAATATGCGGTCTTTAACGTTAGTGTTCCGTTAGTGTCCCGTTAGTATGTCTGCTGTACACTAAGAGTCCAGTTAGTGTGTCACTACACACTGTGATAGGTTTCCAGCCTTTGTTTTCCAGGTTTCCTTTTTAGATTGCCCATGCTAACGTGTATATTTCGTTTTCGACAGGTGAAAAAATTCAACACCAAGAAAACTGGTCAGGATGAGTGGTACACCAAATCGTGGAAATGCCTCAAGCACATCCTCTCCTCCACCGATAAGCATGTGAGCGAGGATGAGAGGACAAAGAACTTCGGCAAGGATACCGAAAAATATTTCGAGGAACTTTTGAGGGGGAAAAAGCAGCCCAAGGACCTGAACCTCGTCCTGCACGGCAAGTATGTGCGGTTTGGAATGCTGGAACATGCATTCCATGGTCCACCAAAAGGGGATGATGACACCGATTAATTAGGACCACCGCTTACGTAGTAGTTAGTGAGGACTAGTAGGAGGACTAGTAGCAGGTTAGTAACATATTTGTTTTTGTATAATAACAACTAGCCTGTCTCGTACGTCTTCATTGCTTCTTTTTGTCATTGTTTTTGCTGATTTAGTGCACTGCGTGAAACTCGTTTCTTTATTTGTGGTTAGTGTGCTGTTAGTAATATATTAACGATATCTTAACGACAGACTATCTGTATACTAACCATCCGTTAATGCTCAAAGTTAGTATGTCGTTAGTGTGCTGTTAGTGTAGTGTTAGTGGTATATTAACGATATCCTAACGACACACTATCTGTATACTAACCATCCGTTAATGCTCAAAGTTAGTGTGTCGTTAGTGTGCTGTTAGTGTAGTGTTAGTGGTATATTAACGATATCCTAACGACACACTATCTGTATACTAACCATCCGTTAATGCTCAAAGTTAGTGTGTCGTTAGTGTGTGGGTTAGTGTGTCCTTAGTGTGCCTGTTAGTGTGGTGGTTAATGTCCTAACCACGCGTTAACCGACTTAATTAGTGTGTCGTTAAGGTGCCGTTAAGGTATGTTGCACAGAATGTATGCCCTAACGGCACCTTAACGACGCAGTTAAGGTGCTATTAGAGTATGTACAGGCACACTAACGCGCCGTACTCTTATACAGTTAGTGTGTCGTTAGTATATTGTTAGTGCACGTACTAACGTTTTCTAAAATGGTAGGGCATGAAGATTGTATGTTACCGTGACCCCAGGTTCCAAGACTCGTTCTGGCGTGAGCTAATGAGACTTATGGGGGTGCGGGTGGCTTCTACCACTCCGTACAACCCTCGTTCAGACGGGCAGGCGGAGCACACCAACAGGGTGGTCGAGGACATGTTGCGCTCGTTCGTGGGTGCCAATCCGGATGACTGGGACCTCTACATGACAAACGTGGAGTTTGCTATCAACGACTCGCGCAGTGACGTCACAGGATTCACTCCCTTTGAGCTATGCTACGGGGTGTCTCCGATGTCTCAGCTGGACATGTTCCTGGAGGCTGCGACTCTCCCTGGCTCTGCGCGACGAAAAGGGGGGGTGGGTACCGCCCATGAGATGGCTGTGAAGTTTTCGGCGCAGTTGCGGGACGCGCGTGGCCGCCTTGAGTTGGCTCAGCAGCGCCAGCGGGAGCAGTTCGACCGGCGTCACAAGCAGCATAGGTACGCAGTGGGGGATCTGGTATGGATCGAGGCTCGTCACCTGACGGAAAAGGTGATGGACCGTGCGCTGTGCCGGAAGCTCGGCAAGCGTTGGCACGGACCTGTAACTGTCGTGGAGTGCTTCTACAGCGATTTGCAGACGGAGCTGGCGGAGGCGGACCGCGGGGCACCGGTGGCTTATCGGTTGGCTCTACCACCGCATTGGCGCATTCACGACGTGTTTGCACAGCACCGCCTGAAGCCATACGTTTCCGGCATGGATGAGTTTGCATCTCGAGCACAACTGCCTGTACCTGACCCGGTAATGGTAGATGGGCAAGCGGAAGCTCACGTGGACAAAATTCTGGCGTATCGTGTACGCATGGTCAAGGGTAAATCAGTGGAGGAATGGAAGGTACGCTGGACGGGCTACTCGGCAGCTCACGACCAGTGGCGCTCCAGAGACAAGATGGACAGAGGCGGGGAGAATCAGCAGCTCAAGGAGTTCGAGGCACGGCGGTTGGGCATGCAGGCGGACATGCTGAAGTCCGTTGAGCATGGCCGACGTCAACGTCAACAGCGACAGCCCGTTCACCTTTGTCCACTACCCGGTGGTACATGGGGATGTACCCAAGAGGGTCTGGGTACATAGGGATGTACCCAAGCTAAATCGACGGTATGGGGGCATAAATTTAACGGTTTGTCGTTACGAATCATCAATATAGCTAGCCAATATCATCATGAACACGGGAATATGCCGTCACAAGCATCCTGGTAGGATATATATCATGTCAGGTGCATTCAAACCCATGCAAATCACAACTTGGCTCCCAAAAACATTTTTCTAATTGTTTTTTTACCACGGTTTGTTGCGACTCGCCTTTTTCACAGTCTCGCATATCTTAGGGGGGGGATTCTTCACAAAGTGGAATACTTCTTAAGGTTTGTTACACCACAATATCTTAATTAATTTATTCTCGTCATGTTCGGCGTACCCTGGATCCCCAAGCTTAACTGCTTACTTGCCGCGCGGCACGAGGTACCTTATCGGGTATGGGGACGAGTCGACGCGAGCGGTTGAAGGTGACCTGTGATATTGATTATTATGACCAAAAATATTTGTCAACTCATTCTTTGGCAATCGTATTTGCGATAACATGCATTGCACATGTAAATATGCCTTCGTTCAATAGATCGATGGGTGGGAGTCATCACACATGTCCGCGCGCATTTTTTTAGGCGAAATCTCAAATATGACACTGTTTTTATGATGAGAAGTCTTGATGATGAAGTATGATAACTTGTGAGGTATGGGACCGACCCATGATAAAATAAGTGCTTTGAAGGGTCTATGTTAATGCCCTAATGAAACATCCACCAAATATGCAATTTTCATGTGCATAACCATGCATACAAATCGATGTACCCAAGCGATGTACCCAAGAATTTAGAACTTGAGAATTTCGTCTTTTCTGGAAAATCACCAAGGCAACCGCCCCCAAAAACCCATGTCTATGACATGAATACCGCCAAACATATGGTTCATACCCAAGATTGGTGTGTTATTGACAACCTATATCGGCCATATGGACACTTGAAATGTTTCGAGCTCGCCATGGCGTGCGGAACAAAGAGTGGCTTGGGTACATCGTGATGTACCCAAGACCGGGTAGTGGACACCTTGGTGTCACTTTATTCCAGCTAATGGAACATCAATGTGACGTCCCAGAAGTGGATTCTCCACCGGAAGACTTCTGTCTGCCGTGGGAGCGGGTGGAAATCTTGGAGAACGGAGAGATAGTGGTGATCACCGACCTTGAAGAGCGAAAGACCCGGCCAGTGAGAATCTTGGTGTTGTTCAGCGGAACCGGATCGGTGGAAAGAGAGTTTGCAAAGTGCTTTCCGTCTGCCTCGGTGGTTACGCTCGACAACGATCCACGATGGCAACCCGACCATCTCGCATCAATGGAGGACTGGGACCCCACTCAGTACCCACCGGGATTCTTTGATGTCATCTGGGCCAGCCCTCCATGTACCCAGTACAGTCAGGCGCGCACTACGGGAGGACCTCCGCCTGATCTGGAAGGAGCAGACAAGAGTGTGAAATGCACCCTGGATGCTATTGAGTACTTGAAGCCCAAGCACTGGTTTCTTGAAAATCCTGAAGGAAGATACCCGAATGCGCTGCGGTTGCGGTCAGTGGTTCGTGAACTGCCACAGCCTCTTTTTTGCACCTACTGTAAGTATGGGGAGCGATATCGTAAACCAACGTGTATCTGGACTAGCTCACCTCCACCAACGCCATTGCTGGAGTGCACCTCGCGGACACCTTGCGCATGCAAATGGGCCACCGGAGGGCACCCTGAAACTGCTCAGCTTGGACCATCGTCTTCACAGCAACCAGGAGCGCGAGATGCTCACGCCGTGTACCCAGTACCGGCTCCGCTGTTGCGTCATCTCTTCCACCATCTTCAGTTCGGGGAGTTTGATACCTGACGACACCGGGAGCGGCATCGGGAGATAGGCCGCTCTTGAGGGGGGAGGAGTTGTACCGGGAGGCACGGACAGCTCAGGGCTATGCCCCAAGGCGTATGCCCCATGGGTATGCCCCGAGGCGTATGCCCCATGGGTATGCCCCGAGGCGTATGCCCCATGGGTATGCCCCGAGGCGTATGCCCCATGGGTATGCCCCGAGGCGTATGCCCCATGGGTATGCCCCGAGGCGTATGCCCCATGGGTATGCCCCGAGGCGTATGCCCCATGGGTATGCCCCGCGCATGCCCCACTCGCGAATAATGGGGAATTATCGGATATTCACATAAGTGAGCGAGTGGGGAAAATAATCGATGACAAAGCAGATTTCAGGAGAAGATCTGTAATGAAATGATTCATGGTAGATTCCAGGAGAAGATCTGCAATGGCAATACAAGTATCATGATCTGCCTGATGATTGGTGGAGGAGTAACAGAATCAGGCATGGTCTGCTGGTATTTGGCCGATGACAGATGTCAATCTAGGAATCCTGCTAGTGAGTTAAAGAGCAACATGGTGAAAGGGGAAGCTTGGGAAAAGTGAACCTCAGTTAGTGTTGATCGAATGAATTAAGGAATAAGCAAGTTTTACATGTTAGGATTAGGCATGGCGCCAAGACTATACATAAGGATATGATGTAGTAGGTTCGAGACCATACATATATCGGAAAAGTGATTGTAATACTAGGCTAGGCAGCCAGTGTTTGTCATGAAATAAAACAGTGGAATATAAGCGACTGTGAAGTTAATATTACACACCAAAAACAGTAGAAAATATAAAAAGAAAGAAAGAAAATAAGGAAGAAAATAAAGAAATGAAATATGTTTAAGTCATCAGGAGTGTGCCTGGTACACCATCGACAACAACGACACCGACCGCTTCGACGCGCTATGCTTCTTGGCGGGCGGCAAGCCCGTAATGCTCGAGGATCTCTCCGCCGCCTCCTTCTGTGTTGGCGACACCGTTGAGACTCACGCCATCGACGAGTATCTGGAGTGCTGCCAACCCGCTGACACCCGCTTCGGGGTCTGCGCGGTTGGTGGTGCCATGCACGTCAACAACTTCCAGGTCCGCGACAAGACCCCGGGCGACGCTCTGGACGTGCCGCCACCGCCAGCACCGCCTGCCGCTCCGCAGTCGGTGGTGTCCGACGAGGGCATGTACCCCATCAGCGCGCTGCACGCCCACGAGCCAGACACGTCCTTCATGGACAAGTTTGCGGTGCGGCTTGAACTCACTAACCCTAACCCGCCTCTCGCGATGCATTGCATGGGGCCCGTGGCACCCGTTGATTCAGTTTCGGTGACTGAGGAGGAGTCCGAAGATGACGACGAGGGTGATCCGCCGCCGCGGCAGGCTCTTGGCTGCGGCAGACCGCCGTTGGGCTTTGGGTACTCTGCCCTCACGTCTCTCGCAGTCTGCCTGATGTTTGTTATTTGTGCAACTGCCGCGCCTTCAAGTGATTGCTCCGCGCCAACATCTTCGGCAACAGGGCGCATCGGCGACGAGGTCGGTGGTGCTGGTGAGCTGACGCCCACAGCCATCCCGCCGGATCTCTACTGGCAGCCGGAGGGCTGGTACCACAGCTGGTACCGTGCTACGTACGGGTACGGGTGGACGTGGCTCCCAGGCCCCCCGCAGCCGCCTGAGGCAGCTCCGATTGTTACTGCGCCGCCCTCGCCGGGTGGTGCTCCGCCATCGCCGGACTACGAGCCACCCGCCTGGGGCGGTGGAGACGGGGATGGACTTTCTTCCTCAATTCGGCACAGGACCGGACCGGTTGCACCCGGTATGACTGCCTGCGACGACATCGGCGCGTCTTCAATTCTCTCAATTTGCTCTACGCATGATTTGACAAACAGTGGTACCAGCTCTCCTGGGCGCTGTAGCGGTGGCACCGGCTCTCCCGGGCACTTTCAAAGTGGCTAGAGTGGCCGAGATTGAGATTAGCCTGCCTTCAGTTTGAGATGCTGTAGGTGCAGGTTGCCCCAAGATGGGCTCTGTTTCGGGTTTTCAGTGTATCAGAGTTCGGCAGTAGAAAGTAGTGGCACAGCTGCTGCACTGCCTGTTCGGGAGAGGGGGCCTGGCCAGTATGAGCACAGTGCTTCCTGACCCACTAGCACTGACTTTTCTGCCTCTCGGTAGGCATTTGTTTACTGTTTCGGCTACCTAGTTTGGTCCCCACACTAGGTGGTGTGCTGGATTTGGCACAGTGACACCTGAAATATGTCACCTGCCTCATCCTAGAGTAGTCTGGGTGACCGTCACTCGTAGGCCGAAACCTAATCCCTGAACTTAAAGTCAGGTATATGTTTATCTCTTTTGATCTTATCAATCCGACCGTTCTGATATCGAAACCCTATATTGGGGTATAACGACAAATAGATATATATCGGCCCTGTATATCTAGCATATGGTGATGTAGTCTATATTGCTAGAGGCCAGCACCGTCTGTCTTGTCCAGTATTCCTGTGTGAGACCTTGATCAGCCGTGCCCAGCTCACCGACATGGTCAACCTGTTTCAAGGTTGGGACGGCAGACTGGCCAGGTTCCACCCAGACACTACTCCGCTCAATGGCCGCCATATGGAGTACCCACAGTGCAGGGCGGTGGTGCACAAGTTCCTGCAGCGGACCACTGGCCTATCTGCTTCGGAGGTGCAGGCTAAGTGGGGTACCCAGTCCCTGCGCTCTGACGGTGCTACTACAGCTGCCAAGCAGGTGGACTTCCGACTGTTCCAGCAGCACGGGGCTTGGCACACAGCTTCCAGTGCACACAGATACATTCTGGATGATACGGAGTCCAGGCTCTCGGTCACTAGGTGCCTAGGAAACTAGCCTGCTCTGACGCCCCAAGTGGGCCGGCTGCAGGCATGAGTCTGTGGCCCTTGTTATGTATTAACAATAAATATTATTTTGGTGTTGCATCCATACCCGATCTTGTGAAGTTCCAGACTAGTGGGCTCCCTACCTGTCACTTGTGAGTGTGTGGTTAGGTGTAGGCTCCCGAGTTAGATCGGGGTCCCTGACTGTGCCCTTCTAGGCGGGCACGGGACATGTCAGGGTTATGACCGATGACATATGTGTCATACATGTCATACGTGTCATACCATGTCATACCATGTCATGTCATGTCATGTCGTGTCATGTCATATATTATAATGACTGACAGTCGTCAGTACGGTCGACTATGACACGTACAGTCATACCATCTGTCATCCACTCACCTTGAGCGACACCTGTCATCGAGAGGCCAGGTTGTGGCATCGAGATGGCAAAGCAAGATTAGTCTTGAAGAACCGAAGTGTTCTGAGAAGACGATGTCTTCGCTTCAAGCATGAATGGAACAAGCATGCGAGTATCATATGGCTTATTCGATCAGCCGATACTGATTGTTCACCCAATGCCTCGGGTTCACAACCCAATTGTGGTAGCACCTGAGAGGTGCGGGGCATTGGAGTAAATGAGGTAGCATTGAGCTACAGCAGCACTTCTGGAGAAGCGACTGCACTCATCACCCACACTTACGCTGCGCGAGTTGTTATCGTTCAATAACAGCCGTGCTATCATATCGCTTACTGAGCGATCCCTTACAGTTGGTATTCTCGTCCAGGCAACCCTAAAACTGTATAAGCTGCTTCCTATAAGGACTGCATGCTACATTATGAGGTACTTGGCAACTGCCTGCGTGTTCACACTTCCTTAAGGGGGGGAGAAGGTGGAACCATATATACATCACCTCATTATAACAGTGTATAAAAATAATACATGTACAATATATATATATATCACACATACATATCCATTTTATATTCCGATCTGGTGATGATTTATGATGGATTGCTTTTGATAAAATCACTGCATCCACAAGTAACGTTGAAATCTGTACAACGTTAAACCCACCGTCACTAACAAAGTGTAAACTCGGATGGGAAACTACATTCCAATGACTATAAGTTGACTATTGCTCAGCATTTGCATCCTCGAGTAAGTGCGGAATGCTGAACTATATATATAACATAACCTGATACCATGCTTAATAGCACATCATTGGATCAGAAGAAGATAGTTATAATATATATATATTTCACACCTGATACACTTTGGCACTATAAGCCGTACATAAGAGTGGGAAGGACAGGTGCATCGCTGTAGGACTGGTTGATATAGTCCCAGTGCTGAAGGCAGAATGTGGCACCCGAATAACAGCTGATAACTGTTGGGTGACCACCATGCAAAACCTTCCAAGCGTAACTCCCTTGTCCTAAGATGCAAGTGAATTGTTCATAAAATGTTGACATCACATAAAAGCATCCTGAGGAAACCCCTATATATCCATGTGAGTTGTCATTACTACAAATGACATGGGTTTCGAATCGTCGAAATGAGTATAACTCCGACGAATTCATTAGTACAGAACAGCTGCTGAGATTTTTCCTCCGGCTGGATTGCAATCATTCACAATCCCTGTACATTCCGGTGACAAAATATTGCACTAGACTGATCACCGCATTTGGTATAATCTGTGATATATAAATCATCAGAAAAAGCGTTGCAATCAGTACAATGCTGTCTAAACTCACAAAGATGAGTAATAGATTTTCTCAGATGTAATAAATTGAGGCACAATGTGACCTACGCTAAGATCGCGTATGCTCGGGCACTGTATTGTGACCTGCGCTAAGATCGCGTATGCATGGACACAATATGACTCGTGCCGATGACGTGGACATATTTCATACAACCCCCGGTACGAGCGGACAAGGTTGACTGCCACGACATCACATCTGAAATCAATAAATCACTCAGAGAGAAGGTGTTGACATCAGTACAACACCATTATACATATAGTCATGAGGAGTTTAAAGAAGACACAGTCCCTCCGATATTGACAAACATGGTATACATATTACCATACTCTCTGATTATATATTTGATATCCCACAGCTTACGATGATGGTAATAGCAAACCACTTCGCCGCTGGAGGGTAGTGTTGAATTTTATACAGCACATGCATGGGCACTATATGACCCACGCTGATGACGTGGATTCGGGCTGCATCCCAAGAACTGCGATGCACCTTCGGTGCAATGGGCTGCATCCCAAGAACTGTTGTCCAGCTTCATAGTAAGCTTCCACGTCATCACATAGAGGTCGGACCTCTGTTGTATTTAAACGGCGCTTGACAACCGCCTAGCAATACACTTCCTTGAGGGGGGAAGATGATAAGCTAAAAATACAACTAAAAACCAAGTAAATAATAAAGACAAATAATAAAACAAGTAAGTTGCATCATCGTTTTTTTTGGTAATTATGACTATATACAGTCAAACCATGCAGAACTCCATGAAGTTGACACACATATGTATCGAACATTTCTAAGGTCATCAGCCATGACATACATATGAGCTTGATTTTGAAAACCTAAACATTTGTATACATCTGGTCTAGCATGTATCCATACTAGAATTGTACAATGACTCGGTGCAAGCACTGTAGCCTCTGCCACCGATGATCACTGAAAAAGGGCAACCATTCTTGATATTTCATACATATCATCTGATTGGATCATTAAAGGTGTCAAGAGTACTCAATACAAAATGCAGGCTACGGCCTGAGTACACCACCTAGATAGGTCAAAGCCATCGAGCTGACCAATGCAGCATAAATGCTAGCTGCCTTTGAAGGCCACATAATAAATCTATTGCCCTTATGTCTTGAAAATATATCCGTGTATTGGCATCGCTTTGAGGTAGTCATGCCTGCTGAATAAGTCATACTGGTCATCTTGTCTTCATTGATCATTACATATCTAGATATCACCAGCTCTTCATCAGACCTTTTAAAGTTGAGTTGTTGTCAGATGTATTGATTTATCGGACACCACATCTCAAAAGTCTATCCATCATAAAAGACAGAGTCCATGCAACCATGGCTATTCAGCCTCCAACATAGCTAACATAGCTATCCAGCCTATGACCCAACCGTTGGCAAGCAGCCTCTACGCCGCATGGCTAAAGATGGCAAGTCTAACCTTCGGTCATTCTTGAGCATAATCGGCCAATTCAGGATATTTATCCCGAAATTCTCCAAGATTGTCGAGCCACTCATGTTTTCCATGTGTCATATGAAAACAGCCAACATATCGCCCTATGACAGGAGTCATCTCCTTCAGCAAGGGGAAGTGGGTTATGCTGTAAAATTGACTAGTCTGATCATCATACAAGTGACAGATTTGAGAAAATCGATTGAAACTTGTATTGAAAATGACTATTCCTTAAATTAAGCGGTATTGCACCTAAGGGAATAAAGGTTTCATAGTCTGAAATAGGAAAGGAGTTTTTCATTGACTCTAGTTCCTGAATCCAGAATCACATAGAAAATATATTCTATCCTGTGCATATAGAAAGTACATTAGATTCAGATTCTGAGCATACAAGTGGACTTGAATGCACTCGGGTTTGTACTGAGTTGCAATTGTCCAAAGTTTTATTCTGACATCACTACTTATTTGTGGAATAGCATACAATGGTATAAACCATCCACATATAGATTGACATCATACTTGTGGTTTCATATCATTTTGGCATATAAGACACGCATGCTTCATTGAGGAATTATGAATCTATGAAAACTCATTCTTGAATGTTTAGAAATTTGTTGCCTCGTCCATTAGGCCACGAAGTCTAGGGAAAAGCCATGGCGGGACTTGAACCCGCAATCTGCAGATGGTTTCCAAGCGCAGTTCATTCTCATTCTGGAAAGTTACAGAAACTTTAAATTAGTGGCAAAAGTCATCAACAAGTCACAATTCTGTCGGCATTGAAATGACACATTCATCATTCATACTTCTTTACCATGACAAGTCTCTGAATAGTGTATGCCCAAAAATAAAATGGGCACCATTGAGATAAGTGGTCATGTACTGAAGAAGATTCACATATCACTAGGCGATGCCATGTTCTAATACTGACATATAATATCATCACAATGACATGACATACCAGCCATTCATTAAGTTGTTGTCATTATAGACACTTCTTGATTGACTCTCTATTAGCTTCGATACCAAAGTTAACTTCGGTACCATCACTGATTTCGTTGTTTATTGTCTAAGTTGGGCACACTATAGTGACCCTGAACTGACAATGTATGTGGGCTGCAACCCAAAAACTGCATATTGAATCATAGTGAATTGACATCATCTGGCATTCGCCACATTCAAAAGCGTCAGGCATGTTGCCGGTATGACGTAGAGAAAATCGGTGTTCATATTGACATTGTTACCTCGAAAGCACTCGATTCGATGAGTAATCTCAGTCTGATTTTCTATCAAACCATTTTTCACATAACATAATAATTGAATGGCATCCTCCATCACCATCTGATTGGTTTGATGCACCTCCTTTTAAAGGGGGAGGAAGGAGTATAGATTCATTCATTCTTCATACAGCTGCCACAAATTGATTTACATCATTGTGATTTTGCTTGGAAGATTAAAAATCTTATGAAAAGTTCCAGCATCTGTGTATAGCAGTCATAAAGTTGATGACACGGCACATCATGCCGATTGTAGCATCAAATGAAGTCTTTATTTGACTTACTGACACATGAAGTTCATTATGAAGAATCATAAATGCATATTTCTTCGGCTCTATCATATTATATGAAGGGCATTGGCATAGGAGAACTATGGTTTTTTTTTTTTAATAAGCTATGTTGTAAGCTTACGACCATACTTTGACGTCAACAGCCTGAGATGCTGATTGTTGAATTTCAAGAGTTAAAGGATTCGTTGAATCAGCCTTGGTAACATGTGCTTTGATTGATGAATTGTTGATCCATGGTTTTCCCCCAAATCTAGAGAAGCCGGCGCACAAGTTGTTGCCAGTGTCTGAAGGGAAACATCAAAGCCAAAGGATTGCCATTTGTACCATTCAGACATCGAATTCCATTACAGCCAAGCCGAGTGAGTGAGATCCGCCACTCTAGCTATTTGCCCGTCATTCCTCTCAGGTTCATGGCAAGAGACAATTCATCAAAGTCATACACCAATGCATAAGTCACATGTATGGTTGCACAGTTTGTATCCGAATGCAATCCCATAGAGGTTAAGCATCTAGACAGCAATTCTGGCCAACAAAAAGCCTTCCTGTCTTCGGATATCTTGAGCATTCTCATTTCCAACTCCATTGTGGTCAAGGAAGCATCATGCCTGTGCCTTTGGCATGTGGGGCGTCAACCCCTTATCAAATCCTGAACACTTGTTAACACCTGAAAAATTTATCATGATGCAACTTAAGTGGGATTATAAGTTCCACATAATCATATTGTCTACGTATGCTGAAGGCATAACTGCCGCATATGGTCACGATTGGTCGCAGCTTCTATAACATTGTGGCTTCTGAGTCAAAAGCTGATAGCCGATGACTTTTGCCAATAATTGCCGACCGAATAATAATCAGGGCTGCATCCCAAAAACTGCAGGGCTGCATCCCAAAAACTGCAGGGCTGCATCCCAAAAACTGCTGGGCTGCATCCCGAGAACTGCAGGGTTACATCCCTAACATTTTTACCCTGCATCAAATTGATATGACAGGAGCGGGAATTGATCCTTCCTTGCTGAGGTGTAGTGAGCCTTGTACAAATCATACCCTTGCACAGATACGCATACATGCGAGATATCATATCTGTGGATAAATAAAAACTGCTAAGCTACCTTTGCCAGACCATGGTTTGTCATTCGGATCAATGGCCAGTAATCCGCGCTACCGGATACTGAGGTGGACGGAGTTGTGATCCTGAGTAATGCTTGACACACATAACTAAAACGAATTTCACATTAGTACGTTGTCGAATCCACTCTATGAAATGTTCGTCAAAGCGCGCGTACCGGACCAAATATTGAGGAGTTGAGCAGACTGGGTGCAGGATTATGAATCCAATCTCGCTAAGCAGGGCCACTCCGTTCCGCTAAGCCCCAAAAATCGGGCTCCCCATGCCGCCTGTGAACCTCCATAGTAGCTTCAGGAGGGGAGGAAGGGTTGGGTGTCTATATACGATGCAATTCTATGCACTATATAAGGCCGAGAATCGTTCGTTAAATCGTCGATCATCGTTCGCAAAGGCGTCGACGGCAAGCGCAATATATATCCGTAACGTAAACCTCGGATACCTTGAAACTTCACTCTGAAATACGATACGCAATTCATGGATACCTTGAAAACGTCACTCTGAAATACGATACGCAATTCATGGGGGCTACATCCTAAGAACTGTAAGGCTAAATGCCTAAGGTGAGGGTTTAAAGTGGACTCAGTTCCCCCCAATATCCTAAAACACCTTGAGGGACGCCTCATCGGTGTAAGAAGACTGGTACCAGCAACAACTGTCGCGATTATGAACAACGCTGCGTCGTGGCGGGCGTCGTGGTGGCCAGGCTGCTGAGGTCTCGGGTGTGCGGGTTGGCGGAGTTTGGGCGCGCGGGCTGTTTACGGGGGAAATTTTTTGGGTATATACGGAAAGTGAAAGGTTCAGGAAACTCAGCAGAATCTCTGAAAAGGCCCTATTCTGGGAATTTCGAAAGTGCACGGGGCTGTATGTGCATCCCCCAAGGCTCTGACGGGCAACCTGACGAAAAGGTGCCCGGTCAGTGGGGAATCCTCAAGGGAAAGGCAAGAAGGGACGGCTCAGGCTCAAGAACTTCGCAGCGAAGGCCGAGTGGACTGGTGGGCTCGACTTCAAAAGGGAGGCCAAGTTCCAGCGGCCAGCAGAGACCAAATTCACGGCTCGCTCGGGCTGGTTGAAAAGGTTGAATTCAGCCCCCGAGCCGGGCCAACCAGCCCGAGTGGGAATGCCCAAAGCAGGCAGCAGCAGTCGGCACTGAATTCACAGGGGTCGGCTCAGGCCACGTCAGCAAAAGTACACAGTTGGACGATGTCTGAGAATTCATGGTGTCCAGGCAGAGGTCGAGTGTGGTGAATCCACTCGGCAGTCATACAGCCAGAAAGCGCGTGAATGCACACTTGAAAACGGCAAAACGGGGCCCGGAAAGAGGAGCAGTCGTCTCTTTGGAGTCTGAAAAGTCGTCAGAGGTGTTGAGTTGGGACGCCGTCTAAAGTAGCCGAGCTTAGCCGAGCGTGCTGACTTTCCATACTTGTGCTGAATTCGGGTTATTTGAAAAGGAAAGCTGCTGGCCGTCTCGGCGTCGCCGTGCACCTTCTCAACACTCTCAGGATGGGAAT
>LGRX02008456.1:0-19977 GCA_001247695.2 Cymbomonas tetramitiformis
AAGAGTCAGCACAGCATTAATGCAGCAGTTGCAACTCCGGCTCCAGTTCCAGCTTCAGCTCCAGCTCCTCAGGGAAACTCTCAGGGTACTGCGCAGGTACCGGTGTTGAGAGCACCCCGAGGGTAGATCAGCCTGAAGATGCCACTGAAGCAAGTGGCCAGGTTGAGAGTATCTCAGAAGAAGTCCTTTCCAGTCTGACATTGCAGTTTCAGCAGATGGACACTCCCTCAGAGCACATCGCACAGATGCAGTCTCAAACAGCACAGCTGAAATCACAGAAAAAGCTGTTGTTGTACAAAGGGAAAGTATATGGACAGAGTACTCACATTTTGGTAGATCCAGGAGCCACATCGTCTTTCATCGACAGACAATTCGCTGCTCAGCTTGGTATAGCTCCCACAGATTCTTCATCATTTTCAGTGGGATTGGCTGGAGGAAGCCAACTACCATGCACATCCTATCTTCCCAAGGCTACATTTTCTCTGGGCAAGTATAAGGATGCAGAAGATTTCTACATCATTGACATGAAACCATTCACTGTCATTCTGGGTCAAGATTGGTTGGAGAGGAGGAATCCACACATTGACTTTCAGACCAAAAATCTGACGATCACTAGGAAGCATTCACCAGGCTCCAGTATTCGCACAGTATTGTCCAGAGTTGAGCAGACTCCAGACTCAGACGACCTTCCTGAAATGGAATTGGTCAGCGCCACCACCATGAGGAAGCACCTTCGTCGCATTCGATCCAGTGGTTCGGCTGAAGAAGCCGTAGCTTACCTCTTCTTTCTCTCAGAGGTCGACGGTGAACTGGTCTTTACAACATCAGACACAGACACCACAATGGAAGACCCCGAGGTCACAGCAGCACGTGATCAAGTGAGAGAAGACTTTTCAGACATATTCCAGGAGGATCTTCCAGCTGGTCATAGGCCAGAACGGTTTGAAGGTGGTTATCATAGAATCAACATTGAACCTGGGCACAAACCACCAAGCATCGCAGCCAGTACGTACCATCCCAGTTCCCATGATGGAAGAACTCAAACGACAGATCATCAAATATGTCGACTTGGGTATCCTTCGTCCGTCATCATCTCCATATGGATGTCCTATCATTTTCGCTCCTAAGCCAGGTGGGAAGTGGAGGATGTTCTGTGATTATCGAGCCCTTAATAACATCACAATTAAGGACACGTATCCATTGCCACCTCACGACACCCTTCTTGAACAGCTGAAAGGCGCACGATGGTTTAGCAGATTTGACTTCAATCAGTTTTTCCATCAGATCCCTATACATCCAGATGACATTCACAAAACAGCTATTCGCACCAGATACGGTTCCTATGAGTGGACAGTCATGCCTTTCGGATTGACCAATGCTCCTGGAACAACTCTACGTGTAGGAAATCGGGCATTCTTCGACTTCATCGATCGGTTCCTTGTCATTTTCATGGACGATACTATCGTATACAGTCCGGATTTTGACAGCCACGTGAGTCATGTCCGAAAGTTTCTCCAGCGTTGCAGAGAACACCAGTTCTTCATCAGGCCTTCCAAGGTGGAGTTGTTCGTCAGATCTATTATAGACTTCATCGGACATCACATCTCTGAAGCAGGCTTGTCCATCATCGAAGACAGAATCCGAGCAGTTATGGCAATTCAGCCTCCAGTGTCTTATGGTCCTACCGTTGGAAAGCAGCCTCTACGCCGTATGGCTAAAGATGGCAAGTCATCCCTTCGGTCATTCTTGGGCATGGTCGGTCAATTCAGGAGATTCATACCAAAGTTCTCCAAAGTTGCCGAGCCGCTCAATCGTCTCCTTAAAGATAATGCAGAGTTTGTCTGGGAATCTGAGCAGCAGCAGGCATTTGATAATCTCAAAAGTGCCATCTGTAACGCTCCAGTACTACAGCTTCCAGATCAGAAACTGCCATCTATTATGGAGGTCGATGGATCAGGCACACACGTTGGTCAAGTAATACTCCAGGATCAAGGAAAAGGTATGAAGCCATGTGGCTATCACAGCGTCACTCTATCCGATACACAGAGACGTTGGCCTATTCTTGAGATCGAGCTATTTGCCATTGTGGAGGGCTTCCGATTCTTTCGCCACATCTTGTTGGGAGCTCCTGAGACCATAGTACGCTCAGATCATCAGCCACTGGTTTATTTCCAGACCAAATCCACACTGAGCCCCAAACAGGCACGGTGGTTGGATGAGCTCTCCGAGTACAACTTCCGAATAGAGCACATTGCTGGCGAGAAGAATAAGGTTGCAGACGCACTCACGCGTATCTCTACACTCTTTGAACTCACTGATTGTCTGAAACACATAGACATCACCGAGGTTCCAGTCATACCACCTACAGATTCTACATTCATTGCTCTTATATCTTCTTCATCAGCTCATCAGCTACACGACATCATTATATCCGAGTATGATCGTGACACATTTGCACAGACTATATTGGCTAAGCTGACATCATCGACTTCATCACAGTCAGTCAGCAGCTACAACTTCGAGCTCATTCAGGGGTTGATCTATCGTAAGACCATATATGGCAGACAGCTGTACATTCCACCAACAGCTAAAGTCCCCACAGATGACGGTGAGATCACACAGCTTCGCCACATTCTCCTTCATGAGTGCCACTCAGCCACTATTTCTGGTCATGTAGGCAAAAATCGCATGCTTCATCTTCTGCGTAGCCGGTATTATTGGCCAGGAATGACAACGGCAGCCATCAAGTACATTCGGGAGTGCCCCGTTTGTCAGCGCCAGAAAACGAGGCGACACAAGCCTTATGGTCAGGCACATATACGATATTCCGTGCCTAAGACAAAATGGCTAGATGTATCTCTTGATTGGATCACTGACCTGCCTATCACCACTAATGGGCACGACAGTATATTTGTGGTAATGTGCCAATTCTCTCATCGTTGTCATCTCATTCCCTTCAGCATGACCTGGACAGCTCAGCATACTGCTTCTATCTATATGCAGCATATCTTCAAGCTCCATGGTCTTCCGAGGAACATCATCTCAGATCGAGACCCCAGATTCACCTCTACATTCTGGCAGACACTGTGGAAATCTACTGGTACGAGATTGTCCATGACGTCATCACACCATCCACAATCGAATGCTGCCAATGAGAGGAGCCATGCCTTCATCGAGGATATCCTCAGGTACTTTTCAAATTGTTGATTCATGATTCGATTTCACCATCCTCTGGTTTATAAACTGATTAGATGGTATTTTTCATCCTCAGGTGTTGTTGCAATGATACTTCAGCCAATTCGTGGGAGGACACGTTGCCTTTGGTGGAGTTTGCAATTAACAATACCGTTTCTGCATCAACTGGTTATTCACCATTTTATCTCGACTCGATGGCGCAACCACTTTCGCCTCATGACCTGGTTATCACTATTCCGCCAGAAGCTCCTGTTCCAATACAAAGAGCTATTCGAGATCATTTTGACCAGTACTCGGCTGTTCATGCCAACGCGGTAGACAACATTTCCCGAGCAGCAGAAATTAGCCAAGCCAGATTCAATAAGACTCACATGCCTCAGCAGTTTGCAGTTGGGCAGAAAGTTCTTTTACGGACCGAGTTTATTCAATGGACTGGTTTGACAGAGGCAGGCAGACACTTTAAGCAGCCATATATTGGGCCGTTCACTATATCCAAAGTGCTTAGCCATGGGCGTGCATACGAGTTAGATTTCGGAAACCTCGATATCCGTATTCATCCGGTACAGCCTGTATCCAGATTAGAGCTGTACAATGACTCGATCCAAGCACCTTTGCCTCTGCCACAGATGATCACCGAAGAAGGGCAACCACTGTTTGAGATATCACATATACTCTCGGATAAGTTCACTAGAGGTGTCAAATACTATTTAGTGCGATATGCAGGCTACGGCCCTGAGCATGACACCTGGGTCAAAGCCACAGAGCTGACCAATGCAGCAGACATTATAGCTGCCTATGAAGGTTAAACATTATATTAAGCCTCGTGCCCTTACTTCTTGTAATATATACTAATACATGTCGATCATCTATATAACCTTGCTCTTAATGTTTTATCATTATGTTGCATAGAAACGGGAAATTGATCCTTCCTTGCTAAAGGTGTAGTGAGCCTTGTTCAAAATCATACCCTTGCACAGATACGCACACATGCGAGATATCATATCTGTGGATAAATAAAAACTGCTATATGCTACCTTTGCCAAAGCCGTGGTTTGTCATCGGATTCTTGGCCAGTCATCCGAAGCTACCGGAGATATCGACCGAGGTAGACGGAGTTGTGATCCTAAGTTGTGCTTGACAAACATAACTAAAGAAATTTCACATTAGTATGTGGCGAATCCATTCTCACTCATCGCGATAGATGTTCGTCAAAGCGCGCGTACCGGACCAAATATTGAGGAGATGAGCAGACCGGGTAAAGGATTATAAGTCCAATCCCGTTAAGCAGGGCCACTCCGTTTGCATTAAAAACAAGCCCCAAAAATCGGGCTCCCCGTTGCCGCCTATGATCCTCCAAAGTAGCTTAAGGAGGGGAGGAAGGGTTGGGTGCACTATATATAACTGTGGAAACATGTACCCAAGGGTTTTCGTCGATCAGTTGTATATATAAGGCCGAGTATCGTTCGTTAAAACGTCGATCATCGTTCGCAAAGGCGTCGACGGCAAGCGCAATATAATCCGTAACGTAGACTTCGGATGCTTTGAATCGTCACTCTGACGCACGATACGTGTGGATCAATCAGTAATCCAACGTCAATCTGCATCACGAAACGCAATTCATTGAACCTTGAAACGTCACTCTGAAATACGATACGATTTCCAGAAAGGTGGGCTACATCCTAAGAACTGTAAGGTGAGGGACTAAAGTGGACTCAGTTCCCCCAATAACCTAAAAACACCATGAGGGACGCCTCAAATCGGTGTAAGAAGACTGGTACCAGCAAGAAGCGACAACAACAAAGACATCATAGACATATACAAAGGTATGCCCGTTGTGAGGTCACAACTCTTTTAAGAGGGGAGATCTGTCAGGGTCATGACCGATGACATATGTGTCATACATGTCATACGTGTCATACCTGTCAGACATGTCATACCATGTCATGTCATGTCATGTCGGTCGTGTCATATATTATTATGACAGTCGGTCGTGTCATATATTATTATGACAGTCGGTCGAGTCATATATTATTATGACAGTCGTCAGTACGGTCGACCATGACTGTACCTGTCGTCAGATGATAATGTCACATCATCTGTCATTATTCAAGGAAAGACTTGAATGACCCTGTCATCGAGAGTTCGTATGTCGAACTCGAAGATGGCAAAGCAAGATACATCTTGAAGTACAAACAAGAACCATCTTGGCTTTAAGCATGTGCGGAACACGCATGCACAGTATGAACGAACTATTCGTTATCACAATACTGGTCGTTCAACCTACGTCTCGGGTTCACAACCCAATGGCGGTACTATCTATGATGATAGGAGACGTATGGTATAAGATGAGGTAGCGTTGGGCTTCAAGCATATCTTCACTCAGAGACTGCACTCATCACCCGCTATTACTTTCACTTGCGTTGCTGTCCAACTTCGCAGTGTTAACTTGTATATTGATAATATATTCACGGCCTGTATATCTCGCCGTATCACCAGGGCACCACTTTCATAGAGAAGGGTGCCGCTTGGAATCTAAAGCGGGTCTTCAGTCTTGCGGAGGCGTAGATGTCGGAAAAGTTGTCGCAGCAGGGGCGCTGGTACAGGATATACGCTCGCGGATTGACCCGCTCCAGGCTGCTGCGGATGAGGTCCCAGCTGAGCAGTTTCCGGGATAAAGAATGATACCGGGCCCTGCCTCAGATACAATGCAGCTCTCATGGTACGGACATGTCAGCGACTGCCAATGTGACTGTCTCCACTCATTTAGCAAACGTCAGGTGTACAATCATACAGTAGATACTAGGAATATTCCTAAGAGGCCAATAAAAAATTTCAGCGGTGTGCTCTCTTGTGGAATTAACTTATGGCGTGTACAAGGAATTTAGTGCCACTTGGATGTGTGTGGGATTATGTTTTCACAGGGACAATCAAGGGCTCCAACGATATTAAAGACGAGAAAAAGATTATTGCTTTCTGTTAGAACCACAGATCTTGACAATCCTGCAGCTCAAGCTGCCTGAGTCAATCCTGCAGCTCAAGCTCCAGATTGAACCCCGCAACGTCTTCAACGACACAAAGGCACCAGTTTAGAAAGTTTCACGCGAAATCAAATATGCATTACTTCAGCGGAAAGCTTGAGTAGGCGCCGAGCTGGACTTTTAGAAAAATAGAAAATGCATTCCCTATGTTTCAGCCCAAACGACAAGGTGCGTAGGTGTGCTTGTTGATTCGCTTTCAATCCTTCTGAAAATATCCGTTCTCATAGAACCAGTTAAGGCACCACCCAAGCCTATCATGTATCGAGAGAGCTGAGGCATACGAAGCTACGAATGGATTCTTCAAAGCAGGTTTGAGAAGTCGCCGCTCTTCCCTATACTTCTCCATAAAAAACTTAGACAGGTGAAATACGGTTCCCTTCCCTCCGTTTAGATGAATAAATTGCGCTCGGGATCTGGTCTCCGTGTTGTGTAGTAGGCCAGTGGAGGTATTCACGTATGGCCCATGATCGTCTGAAACGCTCCAAAGACTCTCGTTGCCTAAGTTAGTTTTATACCCAGTCTGAAATATTTCAGTACCGACATCAACGTCTAGTTTGAAACCGTGGGAACCATCATTTTCATACATAAACAAACGTTGCAGGACCTCTTGATCGTCAAATACCTTGTATTTTCTGAGCTTCATAAGATTATCCCACCGTGTCATTAAAGCAAGCGCTGCTGGCTGCCTTGCTATCCAGTTTCCTGCGTTCGCGAAACGGAACGAACTCTGATTACTGGTCGGATATAATGCTAAACGTTGCCACGGGTCCGGGTTTTTGAAATGTGTAGAGGGCCTCTCTGGATAATCGTCAAAATATGGCCACAAATTGCGCTCCCCCGCGAAAAGAACCGTGTCGGCTGAGAGTTTTGCACTTATGTTTAAAAACGCCTGGTACACTTCGTCAGGAGACACCAAATAAAGCACATCCGTGGCGTCGTTGAAGACAACCACTGCTTCCTCAGGCACACTGCGTAGCCAGTCCCGCATAGCTACCACTTTGCGAATCTTCCCGTTTCGTATGACCTTCAATTTGTTCCCAGGGTCTTTGAGCCCAAGAATGTGTAGGTGAACCCCGTGCTGCCATGCTGAACCGAAGGAAGCACACGTAAAGGGGGAAACATCGTCGATATACGTTGCCAACCACAGCGGTTTCTGCTGTGCAAGAAGAGTCTGCACGGGTGCTTGGTTTCGGAGCAAGGTCAGGCTTCCGCACAAGCCGATGACAAGCAAAACGGCAGTCGCTAACATAACCAAACGTTTGTTGAATTGCCGCATTGTAGTATTCTAGCGCGAACGTCTCACCGGGCGGATACAATAATGAGCGAAAGAGAGAGTCTTCGTCGGCCTAGATTGATCTCCTACAGGAGTTATATCTACCACAGGGCGTCTTAAATAACGGGATGTTATGTGTCACAGTGCAGAGAGCGGAGCGATAGGTGCTGTGTCACATAACTCAGGTTATGTGACACACCGGACCGAGGGTCCCGGTCAGGCAGTATAAGGTTGCGAACTCCCAGAGAGTTCGGCTCATACTCGTGAAGGTATCGACTGATTAGACTGATTGATTAATTCAGTCAGTGACATGAGCGACAAAAACCAAATCAGTTCATGTCACCGACTGAATACGATGTCACCAACCGAATACCAATTAATTCAGAAAACTCTCTCACCTCGCCCATCACATATATAAATAATAATTTATTGCGGTGGGGGGCGACGTATATTAATATTACCGCCAGAAGTTAAGGATATATAATTATATATATGATTTATGGTATATATAATTTATATAACATATTTGCTTGAAATTTCTTGGCGCTTCGCGATAAAGAGGGGGGTGGGTGGGAGGTGTGGGGGGGGTTCTGGGGTAGTGGGGTAGCGGGGAAGCGTTTTCGTGGGGGTTCACGAGGTGGAAGCGTTGGGGAGGGGGCAGGAGGGGGGAGCCACCGCTGCCCCCATTCCTCCTGATCTCCCCCAATACCCCCCCCCACCCCCACCCCCCTCTTTATCGCGAAGCGCCAAGAAATTTCAAGCAAATATGTTATATAAATTATATATACCATAAATCATATATATAATTATATATCCTTAACTTCTGGCGGTAATATTAATATACGTCGCCCCCCACCGCAATAAATTATTATTTATATATGTGATGGGCGAGGTGAGAGAGTTTTCTGAATTAATTGGTATTCGGTTGGTGACATCGTATTCAGTCGGTGACATGAACTGATTTGGTTTTTGTCGCTCATGTCACTGACTGAATTAATCAATCAGTCTAATCAGTCGATACCTTCACGAGTATGTTCGGCTCCGGTGTTTGATCATATTTCGGATTCAGGGTATTATTTTGAACTGTGATTTTCTGCGTGGTGTATATATTCGGTGTATCGGTTTTTTAGCAGTATGGACGAAATCTCTGACGCTCAGTTAGAAGAAAAGATTGCGGCCGTAAAAGGATCCGTTGAGTACGCAACCTATAAGGCCAAGTTGAATGAGACTATCCCGAAGCTTTCCGACGATGACAAAAATCTCCAATCGTATCTCGCTGCGCTTGTCCACGAGCAGCGCAATCGTTCCGCGAATCAGCCAGGAAAGTTAGACGCAATTCTTCAGTCAGTAGGGGCGAGAGCGCCCGAAAAACGTAAGCTTCCGCGCCCCACAGCTTGGACCGCAGGCGGCTTTGTTCACTCCAAGCAAGGTGGATCAAAATCGGAAGACCTTTCGTGCAAGCGCCAGTTCGAGACGCTAGACAAAGCGGATGACGTCTTCTTCAGCGTTAAGCAGCAGTTGGAAGGCTTGGAGCAGCCAGCGTCAATGGATGAAGAGGAGTTGACGAAAATCAAGAAGATAAAAGCTGCAGTCGAGGAAGGTATGCTCTGGGCTGAAACCCAAGCTCAAGTGGTAGATATCGCGTTCAAATTCGGATGGCCTACCGCCCAAGAGTTTGAGGGAGAGCCAGTAGTTGTCACAGAGGAGCAAGAAAAGAGGCTCAAGCAAGCCAAGAAGGCAGTGGCTGAACGCTACGCTAAGATTGAGAAGGAGAAAGCTGGGAAAAAGAATTTGAACAAGCCTTTTGTTGGGGGGCGTCACCTCCCTAATCGCGAGCAGCCCAATCAAGGAAGGGCGTGTTTCATATGTGGCAATCCCAATCATATCTCTCCCAACTGTCCCCAGAATCGTAATGGAAAAGGGAAAGGGAAGTGAGAAGGTGTTATTCACCTTGAGGCAGTAGTGCCAACGAATGGAACTTCGGCTTATCGCCTTAGAGAACTTGCGTGGCTTATTGCCCGCGGTATTATTGCTTATCGCGGTAATTGGGCAGTGGCCCTTACGTAATTGTCGGAATTGCTTCTCAATTTGTCTCGATGTAAGTAAATCCAATGCAAATCGTGCTTGCAGAGCCCACAACGTGGCTTGCTGTTAACGGATTTCGTAGCTGCTTAACGCAGTTTTGTGGCAATGCTTTATGTTTGCTCGGTGTGCTTAATTTCGGAGTGTACCCACACTCGATCACACGTTTCCAGGATTGTGACGTGTTGCTTAGCGGAACTTGCTTGCCCGCGTTGAGTTGCCAGCAATTCAATCTTCAAAATGGAAGCATAGCACACTTAGGCACGCGACACGGAGTGTTTTCCAGTGTACTTGTCGTCCGATCCTTGTTCTCTCTTTTAGTTAGCTTAGTAGGTTCAGTTTTGTTTGCAGAATTCCACGACAGCCCGTCCGAGTTCGACGAGGCGGCAGTCCCTGCAGTTTCCACGGCTGCTCCTAAGATTGCAGGCAGGCTTCGGCAGCGGTCAGGCTTCTGGCGGTCCTTTGCTTCAGCTCTAGTGGTGACCTGGGTGCTGTTCGGAGTGCCACTCACGTGGATCAACGGCCCTCCACCTAGCAGTTTCTTTCCCAACTCTCCGACAGCTTTGGCAGAGGAGGAGTTCGTGACAGAGGCAGTGCTAGGCTTGGTTCAGTCTGGCGCGGCTGAGGAATGGTTCACACGTCCGGAGGTTATCTCCCCTCTTGCGGTGGCATATAGAGACACAGGCCCAGACAGCCCACCTAAGAAAAGGCTGATCTGGAACGGCAGGTATGTCAACTCGTTCATAGTGGTCCAGAAATTCAAGTATGAGTCTCTGGCTATTGTGAGGGACTTGCTCGGTTGGTATGGCACCTTGTGGTCTTTTGACCTGACCTCTGGCTATCACCACGTGGAGTTACACAGTGACTTTCACACATATGTGGCTTTTAGCTGGAAAAGGCAGGTTTTATGTCTTCAAAGCCCTCCCTTTCGGTCTGGCACCTGCCCCTTTCTTCTTCACCAAAATCGCCAACGAGCTGGCCGCTCGGTGGAGGAGGCAGGGTGCAGGCTTGGTTCACTATCTGGATGATTTCCTGTTTATTCAGGGACGGTCTGGCAGGCCTTTTGCAGTTGAGCAGGCTTCAGTTCTTCAGGACGTTGAGGACAGTGGCTTCCTTATTAACAAAGAGAAGTCCACACTGGACTTTCAACAGCTGATTGAGTTCTTAGGTGTCGGCATTGATTCAGTAAGAGGAGTCTTCTTTGTTCCACAAAAGAAGTGGGACTCCTTTCAGGCCCGGGTGGCATTCACACTCCGCAGGCAGTGGACCTCACCCCGAGAACTTTCCCGTCTGGCAGGGAAGATCCAGAGTTTCACTTTGGCTTTAGGCAAGGTGTGCCAGATGTTCTCCCGAGAGATGTATTTTGAGGTGGAGAGTCACTCCTCGTGGGACAGGCCTATTCCACTCACGGAGGCAGTGGCAGGGGAGCTCAGGTTCTGGCAGTCAGTGCAGAGGCGGCAATTCGAAGCCCCTATCTGGCCGGTATTTTTGGCTTTCAGGAACAGGATGTGGACGGATGCGGGCGGCACAGGCTGGGGTGCAGTACTCGAGGCAGTCACAGGCAGGCTTGAGCAGGTGGCACGAGGGCACTTGTCACTGGCAGAGAGAGATGCTTCCTCCACGCACAGGGAGATGGTTGGCTACCTGCAGGCTCTTCGGTCCTTCTCAGGCTTCGTTCAGGGCAGCACACTGAAGCTGTACACAGACTCCCAGGCGGGCTGCCAGATCCTTGAGAAGGGTTGCAGTTCCAAGCACGCCTTGCACAGGCTTGTGGTGGACATTTTTTGGGAGTGCACCAGGCTCGGGGTGTCCCTGTACCCGGTGTGGGTGCCTCGGGAGCTCAATGCTCAGGCAGACTACTTGGCTGGCATTTATGATGGTGATGACTGGCAGCTGAACCCGCACTGGTTCCACTGGCTCGACAGTCTGTGGGGCCCTCACACGGTTGACCGCTTTGGCACAGACAAGAACGCACTTCTCCCGCGGTTCAACAGCAGGTGGTGGTGCCCGGGCTCGGAGAACGTTGACTGTTTCTCTCTGACAGACTGGTGGCTGGAGAACAACTGGTGCAACCCTCCCTTCGGCATGGTCGGCAGGCTCTTGGAGGTGCTTAGGAGGTTCTCGGCGGTGGCTACAATCATCGTGCCGTACTGGACGGGCAGGCATTGGTGGCCTCTTATCTGCCCGGACGGGCAGAACTTTGCTCCCTTTATCAGGGACTGGAGGGAGCTTCCACGGGACACGGCAGAGGCGCTTTTTCTGCCAGGGGCCGGTCGGGCTAATGAGAGAGCCGTGGGCCCGCCTAACTTCAGGGTGTTGGCGCTGCGGGTGGACTACTCGGCTTGAGCAGGAGGGCACCTAGAGTCGGCCTTCTGGCGGCAGGTGGAGGTCAGCCCCAGGGACCCGTTGGAGCAGGAGCTGCTGAGGAGCATGAAGACCGATATGGTGACCACCAGGGCAGTGGGCAGCTGGTGCAACAGCTACTTGGGAGCATTCGGCAGGTTTTCCAGATGGTGCAGGGAAAGGCAGCCCCCGCGGGATCCATGCCCAGCATTGGCAGTCACAGTGGCTTTGTACCTGCGGTTCCTGACAGACAGAGCAGAGACTTACTCGGTGGTCAAGACGGCATCAGGAGCTATTTTTTCAGTGCACGAGGTGGCTCTGGTTCCGAGAGATCAGAACCCCACCAAGTCGGAGCTGTGCAAGGCAGTGAGGGAGCAGGCCAAGAGGAAGTTTGGCTTGGGGGTGAAGAACCGCAAGGCAGCCATGCCCGTGGCTCTGTTGCCAGTCGGTATCAGGTTGTACCATTCCAGACAGTAAGGGTTGCTTCTCCATCATCAGGCTGACCGTGGCATGCATGGGGGCAGTCATGTGGGCGGGGTGCCTGCGGTATTCGGACATGAAGATGGTATGGGTGGGGGCCATGAGGTTCTACAGCACACATATGGTGTTTTTGCTCTGCCACAGGAAGAATGATCAGTACAGAGACGGTGACGTGGTGTATGTCTCCCGCGGCTCGGGAAAGCACTTCTGCCCAGTGGACTTAGCAGAGACACTCATCGAGGCAGGGTAGTTGTCAGGAGCTGTGAATCTCTTCCAGGGTTGGGACGGTAGAAAAGCGGTGAGGGATCCTCAGGTGCCGTTGAACGGCAGGCACATGGACTATCATGTGTGCAGGCGGGAAATAGTCCGCATGGTGGCTCAGGGTACTGGTAAGACGGAGGAAGAGGTCCGCCAGGTCTTCGGGACCCAGAGCATGCGGTCAGGCGGTGCCACTGTGGTGGCCCGTAAGGTGTCCTTCGAGGACTTCATGCGGCATGGGCACTGGATGACTGCGTCGGCAGCCACGAGGTACATTGAGCCGTCCACCGAGGAGCGGGTGGCAGTCACCGTGGCAGCTGACTACTAGATTGTTTGCATGTGGAGCACTAATTGCAACAGTGCTGTAGGAGTGACACTGATGTGTCCTGGCCATTATGTGTGCCTGCGGGCTATTATTGGTATATATTACCTGCAGACTGATCTTTGTTTTGTCTCCGTGACATGCTCTTGCTTTACAGATGTGATTATTGGTTAGCTAGGGTAGCTAGGGTAGCTAGGGGGGACCTGCAGGGCAGGTGTGTCACATAACGGGATGTTATGTGTCACAGTGCAGAGAGCGGAGCGATAGGTGCTGTGTCACATAACTCAGGTTATGTGACACACCGGACCGAGGGTCCCGGTCAGGCAGTTTAAGGTTGCGAACTCCCAGAGAGTTCGGCTCCGGTGTTTGATCATATTTCGGATTCAGGGTATTATTCCCGCCCTCCGCCCTTCTGCTGAGATCCATGATATATTTTTGGCAATAATAAGTTTCATCTCTTGTTGATTCGCTGACGGTTCCGCCTTGACCGTCTTTGTTGTGGCACTAATAACTTTAGATTATTAGTGCCCTCCTATACCCTATATCCGTGACATGCTCTTGCTTTACAGATGTGATTATTGGTTAGCTAGGGTAGCTAGGGTAGCTAGGGGGGACCTGCAGGGCAGGTGTGTCACATAACTTAGGCATCCGAATGTGTAAGTCGGAGTACGCCACACTGTCTTGCATACTCGTGAGGCCCGTCGTTGTCATCAATCTGGTTTGGGAACTTTGTCGCGATGTCGGCATGTCGTCGTGTCGTGTCGGATGTCGCTGTCGCGTGATGACCAGTTTTAACGATGAAATTTTTGGGGAAAACCGACATCCTGACCGACATTCACCGTCTACGTGGCGTCCGGATTTATACTTCTTTCCCCCCATCGGGTGGCACAACTGCCTTGATGGTTGAAACGCACGTGCTAGATTCACTATTGCGCTTTCCCCATTTTCTGTTTTCTGTCGACGTGGAACCGGAAAACCGACATGCCCGACATGCCCGACATTAAATGCCTGTGCGCCCTTAAAAAAGTTTTGATCTAACGATAGATTTTAAATTAACACGACATAGGTCGACAAAAACGCGACAAAATGGGGTTACGTTATCTTTTTTGGAGCTACGATATACGTTGGGTTTCAGGTATACGAAAATAAAAAATAATAAATACGCACTGAAGGTGCATATGTGTAGTTGTATTATATTCATAAATAATAGCGGACGGGTCAATATATCATATATTAATAGGTAATGGCGTGTCTCAGTGACACGTCATTTTGATTCTCAATAGAAGCGTTTGCGCCAATACGAAAATAAAAATATTTAATACGCACTGAAGGTGCATATGTGTAATTGTATTATATTCATAAATAATAGCGGACGGGCCAATATATCATATAACGACGATCGCTCTTAATTGGAAGATGCGCTCTAAATTGGAAGATTTTTTGAAGGTCATTGTTTTGATGTTTTTTACATTATTTTAAACATATCATGCCCAAAAAATAGGGTGGTTATAATTTTGGAAGTTTTTCTCATCGTATGAGGCGGGGTTTTCAGAATTCTTACGCGTGACTCTTAGGCATATTGAGGAGTGTTCCAAAAATCCACATATGGTATTAGATCGAGATTAAAGGTTATAAAATGGAAGTAAAAAGGGAAAAATATGTACCTGTTTATCGTATGTTTGATATTTTCATCGATTTCAGCACAATTTTGCCAAAACCCCCCTCAAACCCTATGCTTTATCACACGCGTATTCACAAAGGGCGGGTAACATATGTAAAGGTTCTTGCTAATGGACCCGTCACGTGCTATGTTATAATGTAGTTTGCCATAAAACATATTTGAACAAATAAACTATCAAGCACTTGCATCTCCGTGCAGATTTCTGGAGCAAATGGCCCTCTAGCGGGGGAAACCCTAAGTGGTAACACCAATTTAGGGTGTAAGCACAACCACATGTGTACATGCATGCACATACGAACTCTTGACTGCACTTATTTACTCTTCAGAGTTCTCCAGCAGTGCTTTTAAAAGCTCAGCTTTCTCCTCACAACCTGGAATTCCGCCTTGAACACCAGATTTTGCGGTCTCATCCCAGCATGTCAACACCTCGTTCACGTCAAATGTAGACTTCATGCGAAGGGTGCGGGCACCCCGTACGAAAGCTCCAGCCTCACAGAGTTGTTCTACCGTCTCGAACGTTCTCCGTGACTGTGCTGGCAACCAGAACTGCCAGGTTATCTCCTTCCGTGAGGCATGCTGCCCCACCACCTCCACGAAATGGAGTGGGAGTGACTTACCGCCGTCCGGGAGCATAACGTTGAACCAACACTTGTCGCTGGCTTCCCCGCCTGCAACGGTCACGGCATAGCTGCCCACAGTCATGTCCTCGAACCGGTAGTCGGCTGCCAAGTGTTCCTTCTGCGATGCCAAACGCATCCCACGGTCATATAGACTCTCGTCAACACCGGAGGAGTGCTCATCGTCGCCATCATCCGTGCCCTCACTGCTGCTGGGCTGTTTCTGCTGTTTTGGCTGCTTTCCAGGCTTCTTCTTGCGCGCTGCAACCTGCCGACTCCGACTGCGAGTGGCAAGATCCATCTCCATATCAGTATCATCGCTGTCGCCTTCGGAGGCGGGTGAAGTTCTGCGCGCCCTGTTTTGCCTTTGTGCGCCTGAAAACCTCTTGCGAGCAGCAGGTGGATCTCCTCCTCTCCGACTCCTCTTTCCATTTGCTTCACGCACACCTGCCTCTGCACGAACTGCGGGAGCTTCTTCACCAGCTTCTTCTGCCTCTGCACGAACTGCGGGAGCTTCTTCACCAGCATCTTCTGCCTTCAAAAGCTGGATCAGGCGTTCCAACTTCTTGGTCTTGGTCGTAAGACCCCGCAGTTCAGCATTCCGCTCAGATAACACTCGGTGTAAGTGTTTATCCTCGTACCTGCGTAAGCGAACCCTAGTTTGAAACTTCTCTATACACTTCGTATTATCTTCGCATACTCTTACACCGCAATGACGGACTCTCACGACGACGAGACTAGAATCCTGAGGGAAGTTTTTCCCTGGATGAGTGAGGGTTTTCTTAGCGAAAATCAAGAACAAGGAACGACCTCTTCTACCGTCGTTCCGAACACACCAGGAACAACGGACTCGGACGACGAGGTTACAATCTTGCGGCAGGTTTTTCCTTGGTTGCAAAGCTCCACAACAGCGACACCTGAAGACGAAGCGACGACTTCTTCTACCGGGAATCAAAGGACTCCCGCAACACAGGAGCAAGCCGCCACCACCACCAACTCGGAAAGAGAGGAAGGAAACAAGTGCGTCGTCTGCTTAGAAATAGTTTTCCCCGCGGAAACGTGGGTTTCAGGGTTAGGATGTGACTGCAAAAACGTGCTGTATCATCACCCTTGTTTCCAGGCCTACTTGGCAAGTTGCACGGATATTGCAAAATGCCCTTGTTGTAGGAAGATCTGGAGCTAGAACAAGAAACCTACCTGACTTTGCTTAGACACTTGAAGGACAACAATGACAAAATAAATATAAATAAGGTATAAATGAGATCGCACTAGGCTGGTAAACGGTCGTCTTACCTTCTGGAAATCAGCTCAGTACAATACTTGGCCTCGCGCATAAAAGCCACAACCTCGTTGATGTCAATATTTTTCAGGACTTCTTTCTCCACCACTTGTTTCTTATGCGTCACGCCGTCGAAACATACATTGAACTGCTCCGCCTTAGCATACCGCGTCTTCAAGATCCCATCGCATTTGACTGTAGATGCGCGGGTATGCGCACGTGTCAGCAGCAGTGAAAGGTCCCACTTCGGAGGTAATCGCTCGGGATGTCGCTCTCGCACGGCCTCCACCTTCAAAGGCAAGGGGAAGGTTGCTTTCAATTCCTCGTGTCGTTGTTGGCTCACCAGATCTGGCGTTGCGGCTCGGAGTCCCAATAGACAGCTCCGCGTTGTTTGCTCCATGTCCAATACCTTGTTTCCCTTCCCCTTGCGCTTCCATTCCGGGTTGTCCATATAGCCCGGGGCGGAGTCGACGTCGGGATAACTGGTACAAATAATCAGCCCAAGGTTCGGGTCCTCGTCCACGCCACTTGGTAGCCATTCCTTGAACCTGTCACCAAACTTGTACTTCGCTCGGACGAGCTTGTCCGGAGCGACGTAAAAGCACCAAGTATGCACCTTGCGGTCTCGTCCAGCGTGGCCACCAAACTCTTCGTTCAAGTGCGGGTCGATCCACGATTTGAAGTCCAAGTTGCAGCCGACGACGTACGTGTGCTTGTTGATGGTTGTTATCGTCCAGGCAAAGAGAAAGGCAATCCATTGTTCCAAAGATATGAACCAATGGCCTTTTTTATCCGCGGTCTTACCCCACAACAGCATCTTCAGCAACCCGAAAAAGCCATCGACGTCGTTGTGGGAGTGGCCTACGGGCAGACGGTGTAGGTAGATCTCTTTGTACAGCCCGTGGTGAACCAGGATGCAGAAGAAGGCGAAAACATGCCGGTTCCAGTTTTCCGACCCTCCGTCCATTTGCACGTGGCATGTTTGCCGAAAGTGCCGCTCCGTGTTCTCCACCACATACCGTAGCAGAATATTGAGCGTCGTGAGGCACATGTTCACGTCTTTGCCAGGAACCCATGGCATAAGTAAACACATGCACAACACCGTGCCGTGCATCACGACTGCTTGCAGATGAAGGTGGAAGAAACTTCCAGCTTTGTCGCTCATCGCCTTGACCTTCACGGGGAAGTGCGGACAAACGGTGTTGTTGTTTGCCGCCCCGTCGAAACAATACGAGTCACTGATGCCGAACTGGTTGGCACTATCAGCACGGGTGTTATTGTACTGAGCTCTCTCATTTCGATAATCACTCCGGTGCGCGTCGTTAAGCGTCTTCCAGTCCTCCAGGTCCTCCAAGTCCTTTACAGCACGGCGCTGCTTCGTCAAGATTTCGCATGTCGTGCACTTACCTGCACAATCCTTCCGCTTGCGCATGGTAATATGCTTCGCGCGGAGGTACTCGCGCAGATACTTGCGAAACTGCGTGATTTTAACCTGATAAACGCCGCGACGCATAAGCTTGTATGCGGCATAACAATCGGCTGGTCGGATCGGATTCATTTGGAGTTTGCCGTTTTGAGGTTGTGGCTCCGCCAACGGCAACAGCTCGTGAGCAGCGTACTCCAAGAAATAAGTCCAGTTCAGGTTCGTCGGGTCGTTGTACAGCGTCAAATTCCTCTTCCTTGTGCTCTCCAGCATGCCGCCCCCACACACGTGCGCGTGCCACTTGAACCATGTGCTTTCGGGAATAAAGTGCAGTCGTCGAAACGCATCCTTGCAGACTTTCTTGCCCAGGAACGTCAGCGAGTCGAACATCTCTATTTCAAGCTTCTGCGAACCGGGCTTGAACCTACGCGCACGAGTGAGCTCCGCGACGATGTTCTCCTTGAACTGGCGACCGTTTAGCGTAGACTTCTCACGTAAGTACGCCTGCACGGGACGATACTCGAATTGGGACAGACAGCGCCTCCCACACCTGCATTCGTTGGCGGGGTCCATCAGATCCCCGATCTTTGTCACGCTTTCCGCAGTATTGTTGGGCCCATATCCCGACGTTTTGGATTCTGCTTCCGGTTCGGAACGCTTCGCCTTTCTTGGGTTGATGGTTTTCGTCTTGCATATAAAGTCTTCCACCGTTTCATAGTAATAATCTTCTGAACCAGAAGAATTAGACGAAGCGCTAAGCTCAGATTCGCCTTCAGAGCACGACGAGCATAACATATTTCCTTCCTTCCCGCTTTAGCGACTTGGCGCCTTCTCAAATGTTTAAGCTTCAAAGTTTCAAAACTAATGACCGGCGCGACGTTCCAGGCGTTCGAGCGTTTGATTGCCTTTCAATCGTCACATGTAGTCAGATCGCACTAGTCACATCACTAGTGCGATCTGATTTCGCACTAGTCGCGCGACTAGTACGGACTAGTGGCGTGAGTAGTGCGTTAATAGTGTGGTACTAGCGCGGTACTCGCGATATGCTATCTTTAAGAATTGATTTTCACTATCGCAAGTATACTTTTCTGTGGACACAACTTTTTATCTTCTTTCTTCTCACTTACCATACTCCTACGTAATCATGTCTGACGAAAAACTCTTTGGTGAAGGCTTCAAAGCGCAATCGGTGGAAGACCTTGACAACAGCGGCACACAAGAGGTCCGACACTGCGCCAAGATCCTTAAACGCTTGTTGACGGACGAGCAGCTGCAAACGATTTTCCCCATTTCGGGGAACAAAAGTCAACTGTCCGGAACGGGGTTGGAGGTGTTGCTCACTCCCGATATCATTGAGAACTGTTTTGAACACTACACGCCGGCCGACGCGGCGTGTTACCGCAACCTGGCGTCGTGGCAATTTCTGAAATCGGTGACGCAAACCCAGTTCGTGGAAAAGATGGAGGAGGCGGAGAAACGAGGCACAAAACCAGGATTGTTTGATATTTTCAACAAGGGGGACGCGGCGGAGAAGAAGGAGGAGGCGAAGAAGGAGGGCAAAGGGGAGGATGAGCACGAGGATGAGGACGAGGTGGAGGACGACCAAGAGGACGAAATTGAGATCCCCTGCGCACAGCTTCCCGCAGAGGACCCAGAGAAGAAGTACACGACCTTCGCAACTAAGAACGGTTTTGAGGTGATGTACAAGCTGAACGAGGACGGGGTCCAGCAGCCCGCTGGACTCGAGAATTCGGACGAGGACAACGACCGGTTGGTTCTCTGGAACTACTCAGAGAACTTGCTGATGAAGGCGGTGCTCACATTGGTGCGAGTAAATCAGTACTTGCCGCATTCTCAAAAGCATCTGGTGCACGTCATTAAAAAGTTCCAAGTCCCCAAGCAACCGGCGGAAGAGACCGTCGACTTTGATGACGAAAACTACCGCATCCTGACGGCGTTGGCGCCAGCAGCAGCCCTGCCAGAGCC
>LGRX02008457.1:0-37214 GCA_001247695.2 Cymbomonas tetramitiformis
AGCTCGCACACGCCATCTCCCTTCGAAGCTCGCACACGCCATCTCCCTTCGAAGCTCGCACACGCCATCTCCCTTCGAAGCTCGCACAAGCCATCTCCCTTCGTCCTCCGACATTTCCAGACGTTGAACACATACCGCTGCTGCCATCGCGCGTGCGCTCAAGGTTGCAGGCTGGCTGGCTGTTCCACTCGCAACCAACCAGCGATGCCGTACGAGCTGAAGCACTGATTAGGCAATCCGGGGGGGCGGTGGTGTTGGAGGCCCGGTGCAGGTCATTGTGCTGGTGGGTGGAGGCTTCGCTCTGACCATGGGTGCCACCAGCAGCGGGTTGGGCTTGTGGTATGGCCAGCAGGTGGCAAGCCTGCTTGAAATTTTGCCATCCCTGCTCATGGTGCGACACCCGGTGCTCTGTGGCGTGCCCTGCTAGATTGTGTGGGGTTTCTCACCTCAGTCCGCGGGCGGAAAAGCTGCCTCTCGTCAAAGATTAAAGGTTAAAGGTTAAAGGTTGCCCGTCTTGCACTGCTCGCTCCGACGGCCGCCGGGGAAGTGCTGAGGGGGAGGTGCATGCAGCGCCCCCACAGCTCTCTCCGGGCGCGCGGTTGCTCAGCAGCGAGGGGTGAGGGCGCTGCCGGTGGGGAGGGCAACACTCAGGCACCTGCGGTGGCAGTTGTGGTGTCCCTCATGACGGAGTTCACCTCGAACGTGGCGACTTCGAACATTGTGCTTGCCGCCCGCCTCCCCTTCTCCGTCCTTCACGCACTCCTGTTGTCTTAGACTGCCGTAGCGGTGTGCTGCGAGGGGCTGTGTGGTGCGCGGAGGCGTCGGCAACTGTGCGCCTGTGTGCTTAACCGCGCGCCGAGTTTCTTCACAGCTGGTCCCCAAGCAACCTGACGGCCTCAGAAAACCCTCGGATCGAGATACACTTTGCATCTATGCCCGGGATGACAGGCTTCATCACACACGTCGGGACAGCCAATCAGATCCTCTAGGCCTGTGCGGAGACCAAGACCCCCGTTGCCCCCCTGAGCTATCCGCCGCCAGTGCCTCGTCACTCCATTAGAGCCACCCTCAGAAGCTTGATCGTCATACAACCAGACTAACCCAGAAACAGCAGTGGCCACTGGAGCTCAAAGCCTAACACCTTGAAAAGGGTGTCTGCTTTTGGGGGGAGGGGAGGACTCACCCGAAGTCAGCTTACACTTGCTTCGAGGGTCGCGGAGGGTCATGATACCCAATGCAGAGGTCCCAATTGCTGATTCCGGGTTACGAATTACGTTCTAAGATCATCAGGATGAGCATTACAGCGTAATCCGGAATTGCTGGATGGAATGGAACATCGTCACGGCTGGGGGGGGTGTTGTGACACTGTTGTGAACACGCGCGGTTGCTCTATGACGAGGGGAGGTTCGGTGTGGCTACCCCCGTGGTATTCTTCACGCACTGCCTCCTGAAGAGCTTGATGTGTGTGGATCTACGGCAGACTAGTCTGCTTTCTTTGCAAGGAGAGGCAGGGTGGGATGAACGCCTCGCTCTGTTTCCTTGCTTGATCTCTGGGGGGAGCACCTTGGTGCCCGCTTCTGGTTTATGCTTTCGTGCATTTTCCATTGTCCGTCCATTGGTTTGCATTCATCGACCGACAAGTTCTATTCATTCATCGACTATGCAGCCACTAGGGGGTATGCAGGCAGGAATCGCTTACTCCGACACACGGGATCCAAGACGTGGAGTTACGTGAAGTTGCGCAATCTCAGACGTTTAGCAGTGATTGGTACATACATACATCCATCCGTGCCGCTTTGCATTTGCTTAGAGGTGTGGGCGCTTCGCAAAAGCGCTAGCTATTGGCATACATATGATGGATGTTCGCATGCATCAAGAAGTATGTTGCACTCCGTTATCATTTGTCGCCCGTGTTAAAACCGTACTGGCCAAACAACGGCTATCACCACCCGCGTGCATCCATAAGCACGTTGGTAAATCTTCGATGTTGATATTCCAGTATCGGTGTATCAAACTTTTAAGGAAACTCCCTTACACATACAATTTTAACAACTGTATAAAATGGCATCGCCTCTTTTGGGTGGGCGCCGTACTCGTTGTGAAGGGGCCGTTGTTGCGGGTGAGCAGATCCTGCCTTTGCTTGCAACAACTGCAGAAGAACTAGGCTTGGCGCCGTTACATTTGATGCTGCCCGCAGTGCTGGCGTGCAGCCTGGCATTCATGTTGCCAGTGGCCACTCCGCCAAATGCAATTGCGTACTCGACAGGTCCGAACTAGGGTCTATGGAACGCCCCATGGACTCTTTGACTGCTATGTCTGGCAACCACGGCCTTTATTTCTACTGGAGTTTAAGGGTTTTGGTGGTTTGCCGTATTCCATCTGCTGTACAAGATTATTGGTCCGTTCTGAATCAGGGACCACGCCTAGTTTGTGATGTGAGGTGATTTATCTTTTGTAGGCGAGGCGCTGCAGGTGAGTGAGGTAAGTATGTGATGCAGGCGACGCCGACTGGCTGACAAGTGTGCTGTCGTCAATTGTATATTACATTGCGCGATCACTTAGAAGGAAAGCCATGGCGCTTTCATCGTGATAAGGGGTCTGCCTTTAAGCATCCTCTTTGTGGCAAATGATCTCACTGTATGAACTTTGATCACGTGGCGTGCAGGGCTTCTTAAAGGACACGACATGTTACGTGTCGGGATCGTCCTCAATTGTGTTGGTGTTGCTATGGTGAGCTTAGCCGTGCCAAGTGTGGGGGCGGCTGTCTTTGGAATGTGATACAGATCTCTCACGTAAAGATATTTGTTTGTAGCTGCTTCCAGGGAACGTATGATATTTGTGATCGCGGGTAATGACCTCAAACTGTATATGAACAGGGCTTTGCCATCTGTCACATCTTGCATGAACGAAGGTCATGTAAATACCGCGTGCCCAGGAGTGACTACGGGCTAGGGAACTTGGACATTAGCTAATGAGTTGTATGACTCGCGAGATTACTCTGATGCATATTTAATGGCAACCTGCGGTTTGGGTCCTGGCACTTGCACAACCGTTGAGTTCTCGATAAATCCAAGTAGTATCATTGGTTTTCTGGGGAAATGCCTTGGGGGCACCGGTAAAAGTGTATGAGTGCACGATCGCATAATGGATTGCAGAGCAAAAGCATGCATGTCAACACTATATGGAATAAGGCAGTTTGTAATGAAGATATAGAATTGAATGGCCATAAAGTCCGATGATTGGTACCGGTCGATGAGCACTTTCGCAAAACCAGAATTATTAGTATCGAGCGATCAAGCGCGGTTGACAATTGGCATCAATGGATTTAGGATGATGCAGAACTTTCGATGTGAAAACAATGCATTACATCCCGTGATTAGATTGACATCGATTGATTAAGGCTTTATTTTTTTGAAATCGGAGTTGTTTGTTCGTATCGATCGATCTGTCGTAGCGAGCTTGGAACATTGACCAATATTATTTGTAAGGTATACTGTAGTCAAAAAGGTATCAATATCGAGCTACCGAATCGTGCATTTTGGTCGATTTTCAAATTTTCGGCATGGTCCGTACAGTACAATTCAATTTTCACTTATTGAATGGGCTGATTAGCGTCGAGTGCATACATGCAGCGATTATTCGGTTAGTGTCGCACGGCTTGCACATTCACAGTTTCAGAAGGATGTTGGAACTAGAGGAACGATTGTTTTGCTTGCTTTAGTTTATTTTCATATGGCTGGAAAGATGCGGACAAAACTGCCTGATAATCACCCAGCAGGTGGCTGCAAGATTCAATTCGGGGGGGGGGACCGCCCGCGGTCGAAACAGAAAGCGGGCATGGTATTGCCAATACCGCCCAAACCTGTCGGTCGCGCATGCGCGTATGTCACCCCAGTTCCAGAGAATGTGCCACAGTGCGCGAGGTGGGCCATCATTTGCTCCCATACGCCGATGAAAACTTCGATGTCAATAAACTTAGACGTTCGCTTGGTCGGGACTCTCACACACGGGCCCATGGTCCATGGTCTCAAGCAGCTCAAGTAGTCAAGTAGACTAGTGACACTATAGCGGTGGCACCTCTGCTCCAACCGTTATGGTGACTACCTCGCCTTTCGGCCACCACATGGACCCCGCCTGCATCGATGAAGCGGGCCGCTCGAAAATCGCGCGATGAGATGACGCACGAATGCTTTGAAAAATGCCATATTTATGATCCAGAAAAGTCAGGATTATTTTCATCCATTTTTCATCGAAATTGGGGAAGTGTTGTGGGGATCGATATACAGGTTGGTCCTTCTTCTTCTACATCGGAAATCGGGTCGTATCTCACCATCGCGTTAAGCCATGAGAAGTTTCGCCCATAAGCTGCATGCGCAGCTCGAGTGTGTATATCGAGACGTGGAACAGCGGACTCGCCCGACAGGGAATGCCTTTTGGAGACTTTGGGATCGACAGAGCGACAGAGCGACAGAGCGAGGGGGAGAGAGTATTTTCCCCAAAGCCGCCCCCCTCCGATACCATACATATAATAGGCAGCCCCTTTGCCACCCTGTTTTTTTCGTCGGATTGTCGGCGCCCAATTTGGGTGCCACTGGTGACTGGGGATGCGCCGTGGATCGCATCCGATTTTTTGGATGCTCATCCCCGAATTAATTGGAAAATGAAGTGGTTTTGCGTTACGTACACGTGACCACGCGTGCGTGGCGGTGACACTTTGTTAAAATGTTGTGTAGGTTATGCAGCGCGCTTCAGCCTATTTCAGGGTTGCGTGCGTAATAAGGTATTTCGGTATTGATATCAACGTGCATGTATTATATTGTCGATGACGTGGTTATCGGTTTAGCATTATCTGGAGATCATGGCTCCAGCGGTTTTTTTATTTATTTTGGGGGATATGGAGAATGATGCCTGATTTTACACATTGTGCGTGTGTTGAGGATATGGTTGAACAGAGAGACTATCGTGTGTTAAAATATGTCCGCGCCTTGAGTCCACTGGGAGTATCATTCCCGACAGGCTAGGTGCTGTTGAGATACCACATGTCGAGTATGTTTGGTTTAATATTCTTTGCGCGTGATGGCAATAGCAGGTAGCACTTCAAATTTGTCGCACCGGGTATTTTATTTGTCGTGTCGCAAGACAGACTGGAATTATACCGTGCGACAGAAATGAGCTGGGGGCTCATGTCTGTCGCAGGTGCGACAATCATGAGGACCACGCTCATTTCTGTCGTGAAAATTCACAGAAAATTTCCGAAAATGAAATTAAGCTAGGGGGAACACGAACGAATAGTACCGCGATTATGACTTGAAAAACAAAATTACTGAACGAGTAGTACCGCGAATATTACATAAAACACAGGTGTATTATACGATCACTTGGGGACATTCATATAGCACGAGGCATACATGAGTAGCAAGCAAGCAAGCATTTCAGATGGATAAAGATACTAAGAGAAAAACCGATTACTCTCTTAAAAAATATTAGCATAAATACTTATTACTACTAGGCTGCTAGTTTCTAATACAAGGATTCAACTACCCGAGGGCGATATGAAAATCTAAACTAGGAAACTAGAGCACAGCGCACGTTCCAAAATCTTCAGAACCAAAACGTTTCCTGCAGCACACGAACAGCGAATCAGTCAGGACGTTGGGGATCGAACCCAACACCGACAGCCAACTGCTGTCCGCATTTCACCCTCGGGTGGGCGTCTACGTACAAAATAGACGTTTTGAAAACGTTTTGAAAACAGCAGCGGAACAGTGGGTGGAAAATCTAAAATTCTGAACATCAATAATCGGCGAAACCTAAACAGAGCTGGAAGTCACAGGATGCCGCGAGCACTCTGCTGGCGGCATAAAAAGATGCTCGGCGTAAAAAACAAAACCTGCAAAAAACGAAACGCTGGTTAGCAAAGACGTTGGGAATCGAACCCAACCCGTCGGAAAATCCCGCCGGTCTCCAAGCACCCCTTCAGCTTAGTAGGGCCAGAGGGAAAGATGCCGCCAGGAACGTTGCTGGCGGCTTCAGAAAAGGCACAGCATGAATTATACACTATGGCCGTTGCTGGCGCCTTCAGAAAAGGCACAGCATAAACCTGCAAAAAAACAGAGCGCTGCTCAGGAAGGAAGAATTCCTGTTGAAAATTGAACCCAAACCGTCAGGCGGGATGCAAAGACGCCCGACGGCCTCCAATCATCCATGTATCGCAGGATGGGCTGCTGGTGGGATGCGGCTCATGTGAGAACATCGCAGGAACGCCCCCCCGCCGGGTTCCACGCATGCACACGAAAACATGGTCGATATGAAATATCGCTAAAGAAAAGTAGCGCGCAAAAATCATTAATCAAACAAAAACACAAGCCGCGCGCTGAGACAGCGAGTAGGTAGGCGCAAGATAAGAGCTTGGAGAAAAATGCAAACGTTGCCGACCAGGATCATACCATATCCACTTTTGTCCGGGCCGCGCCGCCGATAGGAGTGGTGAGATGATCTTGAATGACGAGATGCGTAAATAATTGTAAATTCCGCATATCTTCGGGGTAAAATATGGAATTGTTACCCGTGTCTCTCGTTGTCGGTTACGAACGATCGGTCGAAAGAATCCGGGGTAGGACTGCTGAGATGCTATCGTATCATGATTGGCCGGTAAAGCGCGAGCGCTCGACACAATCATGGTAGGACTGCTGACATGGATGAAAAACAGCATATATATCTTCGTGGTATAATTTTGAATTGGTAAACGTTTCTCTCGTTGTCGGGCGAAAGAATCCGGGGTAGAACGATGGAATCGCCGAAATGAGACTGGAACCGGCGAATGAGACTCAAATGAGACAGGGTATTTTTTTTGCGGAATTTTGGTTCCAGGGGCCATATAGATGTGGTATCCATGATAAAAAACGAACTTTGTTAAGAAATTTTGATTTTACAGCCGAAAAACAGCCAAAAACACTCCACGAAGGCTGAAAAGTTGGGATATCTGAATTTTTTTTAAAAGACAAGATTATTGCGATACTCACATATTTTGAAGTTGAAAATATGATATAATAACAAGGTAAGTTGAAAATTTATGAAAAGACCATGCATACTCCTTGCTTAGAATGTTTATTGGGGTATTTTTGTGTCACGTGAAGCCGCGACACACTGAAAATAAGTGAAAATTGACTATAACACGGGATAACGGTGTTGTAGGCTCAAACTTATCTTAATTAAGAATGTTCAAAACAAAAGACATAAAAAAACTTCATAGGGCAATGCTCCACAGCTGCGGGATGGCTCATTTTTAGCCAGTTCAGCTGAAATGGCTTAGGGTTTGAAGCGGGAGTGCAAGTCATGCCTTGAACTGTGATGAATGATGAAAATGCAAAGTATCCCTACTGTTCACAAGTTTCAAATATGGTCAAGAACCAAAAAAACACCACCAACAATACGTGGGATTGAAGCATATTCGCAATTACTATTTACACGCACGAGCATTACTCAGGGTTTGAGTGCAGGCTAGCCTAAGAGATGGGCGCTGGTACTTCCCCCATAAGAGCGCTGTACATCCGCACCACCGCCTGTGCATACAGTGCGTCGGCGGTGCTGCCCGACTCCCCCTGGAAGGAAGCAAGGGCTTTAAGCTCCTCCAACCTGATGCGTGCGTCGAGGGCGGCGGTTGTGCTCTGCTCCTTCAGAGCAATGACGAGCTTCTGTGCCTCTACCCCGGCCGCTCTTTGCCTGTCAGGTACCAGCCTTGGCTGTCCCACAGGCACTCCTGGTGTACCTTGGGCGTCCAACGCCACGGGCATCGGCTGCTGCGATGAGCCCTGAAGACCTCGGAGAGGGCCAGCTTGGCCTCCGGGCATCAAAGCCTGCGAAAAGCCCCATTAGAGATGGTCAGTAGTGTGCCAGGTTTCGGAACTCCGAGGGACATAAATAGAAAAAACAAAACAATATAAAAACGTTATATTCTAAACAAGAAGGAAACCTTACCGAGATGAGCTGCATGGCGATCTCCTGGGTGTACCTCTCGCTGTTCTTATGGCTTTCCCGTTCGATGGCCATCTGCTCCTTCAGATCCTGGACGGCTTTCTGTGACTGTTCGTTGAGGGCGTTTTTGAACGTGTCGATCGTCTTGTTGGAAGCCTCGGAGAGTTGCTGCTGAGCAACGACGTGTTTGTCCGTCAGCTGCACCTGATGCTGCAGGTGCTTGTTCTCAATGGCATCTTGCCTTTGCAACAGCGCTGCTTGGAGCTCCTTGGCCTCCTGGTTGCGTTCGTCCTGGTCTTTGCGCAATTCCTGCTCCCGAAGCCTTGCTTGCTTCCCCTGCTCCTCCAAGGCCTTCTTACTCTCCAACTTCGACTCCTCCAGAGCCTTCTGAAGGCGCTCGTTTTCCTTGGCAAGGTTGGCAACCTCAATCTCGGACTGGTCACGAGCACGTTTCAACTCTTCAAGGTTTTGTCTGTCGGCGTCGGAGTCGGTGTTCCTGGCATTAGCGTTCCGCACGCTTTCGGACGTCAGCCTCAAGAACAGGTCCGCCATGTACTTCTTCATCTTGGCGTCCTGTGAGCATGTGCAGGTTTGTCAGTCAACAGTCTGGTCAAAACTTAATCAATACACCAAAATAGGGAAAAGGGGGCCATAAGTACCATGTCCTGGACCTTCTCCTTTTTGGAAAGAGGTCTGTCTCGCCGCTTTGGGAGGTCATCCTCTTCCTCAGACTGGCTTTCTTGAACGATGCTCTGAGAAGGCTCCTGCACTTCGTTTTGCACCCCAAAGGAACCGTGCAGTACTTCTTCAAGGTCCAACTCAGGCTCGTTGGTCTTTTCGCTGTCCGTAAGGTCCAGTTTTTGCCGTAAGGTCACCGGCGGCCGACAAGAGGAAGTCCGTTTCCTTTTGGTATCTGCTGCTGGCTTTGGTGGCGATGACAGCTTTCGTTTCCTCGTGCCACTGCCCAAATCATCGCCAACAGCTCCGCTTGCACCCTTCCCCTTGGCCTCGCCAACAGCTCCGCTTGCACCCTTCCCCTTGGCCTCGCCAACAGCTCCACTTGCACCCTTCCCCTTGGCCTTGGAAACTGCTTTCCGATTCCCCTTCGAGTTCTTGCTACCTTCACCAGCATGGTTGCCGGGTACTTTCTGCTTCGCGTAAGGAGTACTGTCCGAGAGCTGCATCGGTGCACCACTTGACATGACAAATGCCGTCACCGTCCCCACCAAACGGAAGGTGAGCCCCGCTGAGAAGTTGGAGGAGGCGAGAGTCCAGTAGTTGGTGTCGCCAACCTTTGCCGCTGTCCTCGCCCCACCTGGCTGCTCCGAGCGCCTCTGCTCCTCGGCCGCGATCTTTTCCCAGGCAAAAGCCAATACCTGCTTAAAGCCTTGATACCTCTCGGCCTCCTCGGCTATTTCCCCATCGGCAAAGGGCAGCTTCGTGGGTAACGTTTTGAGGTCGCCGTCTGCATAATCGGGCAGGCGGATGTCGTGGGCGTAGACCTTGTTGCTCTGCAGCTGAAGAAACGGGTATCTGTCGCAAAAGTGCTCCTCCCGCTTGAGCGTGACATGTCGGTTCTGAAGGAGAGGGGTTTGAAACATGACGTATTCGGCCGTGTTCCCGGAATGCTTCTCGCTCAACAAAGTGGCATGCCACTGACCCGAGCTGCCTTGGCTCAAGTTGGCGCAAACGAACCGGATTGTGGCGCCGTCTAGATCAAGACCAGCCTCCTGCCCAAGGTCCATCACTGTTTCTACTTGCATGCCCTGTACCAAGGGCATGCGATACGTAAGTTTCTTCTCCCGGGTGAACTGGGCCTAGAGGTAGACGTACACCTGTAGAAGCCACCATTTCGAAATAAAGGAAAGTTACAGGCCAAATAAAAGCAAACAAAGTGGTTTTCAAAGGCAGGCCGGTCGCTTACCGGCTGTTTCCCGTTCACCAAACGCGGCACCAACTCCGTTCGCGCGTTCTTGACGTTGGTACGATGCACGTTCGAACTATCTTCCTGCGCCATCTCGTCGAAGGAAAGATATTCGGGGTCATCCGCAGATGGACCCCGTACGACTTGAAAGTCGACCGCTGCTCGAACATCTTCATCCTCACGGAAGACGAAGGTGATGTCCTTGACGTCCCCGTGCTGGCAGGTGAGGTACGCGATTGCATCCCCAAATGTGGGGAAGACACCTGGATTGCCTGGTTTTCGTAGGTTGAAGATCACCACGCGATCCGCAACCGCATGCCCGGACGCAGGAGGCGTCCAGATCTGCTTGAGCCACGCCAGTCCCACTAACAGAGGCAACCCTAGGCTGTTGACCTCCTCAAACTCAAGCAGAAACAATTTTCTACCCTCCCTTGCCTTCGACCTAGGCTGCTCCAAGACGACGTCGTCATCATCGTCGACCTGGTGGGGTGCGTCCACGATGACGCGTGTGTCCTCCTCCCCGGGTTGGGGCCCGTACCGCTCCTGGCACAACGTCAGCATATTACTGACGATGTTTATTTCGTCCGCCTTGTATAGTTTGCTTTCAAAAACATTATATTTGGACCCGTCCTCCAAGCATTTCAGCAGGAGCTCTTTCCCACAGCCATTTTCCAGTCCGAAGTCTGCATGTATGATTACGGGCTTGCCGTCCCCATCCTTCAGACCGCCCTGGTCCAAGCACTGCCCCAAAAGCACGTACTCCCACCCATCGGCCGTGACCTTTACCAGCTCCTGGCAGGTGATCAGACCCAGCGAAACAAGGTCCACGCTGAACGCATCTAATTCAGCGTGGACCTGCAACTGATCCAAGGGGTTGCTGTCCTCCTCGAAAGGCAACAAATCCTTTGCGGCTTGCATCTCTTCTGCGAGGTTTTGCGCCGCATGTGCTTCTTCTGCTGTAACCGGAGGATCGGGTGCTTTTTTTGCGGGGCTGGGAGAGGCATTACCACCAGAACTAACACATTATTCCTCCATTTTTCAGTTACCCTTAAAATTGAGTCATCTGTAAAAAGCTTATTCTCTAGAATGTGTTTCCACAAGGGGCCTTTTAATTCGTAGTTATCCCATGTTAGAATAATTTCGCTCACATCTGCCGCATCGTCATAAGGAACGATACACTTGCCCTCGTTTTTGAGCTGAGTTTCTAATATCTTCTCCAAATCGGGAAGGGCCCTACAGTATCCAACAGTTCTTGTACGGAAGTTAAACCCATTATTGTTGAACACGAAAGTGCAGAATATAAAGTGAAATCTTGCGGTTTTTCGTCACCGGTACCCAGACAATAAATTGTTTAAAAACTACCTGGGCACCGGTGACGAAAAACCGCAAGATTGTGTCAAGGTGGTAACAATCTACCAAAGTCCTCGACGAATTCTGAGAATTCGTCGAGCGGGGCATCAGCGCCCGTGACGAATTCTGAGAATTCGTCGAGCGGGGCCCCAGCGCCCGTGACGAATTCTGAGAATTCGTCGAGCGGGGCATCAGCGCCCGTGACGAATTCTGAGAATTCGTCGAGCGGGGCCCCAGCGCCCGTGACGAATTCTGAGAATTCGTCGAGCGGGGCCCCAGCGCCCGTGACGAATTCTGAGAATTCGTCGAGGGCCCTCGACGAATTCTCAGAATTCGTCAAGGGCTCTGGGGCCCTGAAAGAATTCCTGAACAATTCGTCACCAATGTCACGAAACAGAAACACCTAAAGCGGTTTACCCGACTCAGGTAAGTATTTTTTGTTCTGCTCAAAACATGGAGTCCCGCAAAAAGAGACCCTCCAGAAAGCAGCTTGACAAAAAACAGCGAAACAATATCGCCACGTTTTGCTCGGCTGAATATTCATGCGGATGCTCTGAGAGATGCGATCGTCAGTTTGCGTACGCTTCCTACGAAATACACTATAATCATAAGAATCTTCTATCTCAGAGAGAGCTCACTTCTGTGCTGACTTCCACTATTGCTGATGCAGTCGTGCGGGACTCTAAAACAGGAGAGCGTTGCATCCCTTGTATCAGCACCCCGTTCAAGTTCGGTGACAAGAGGGTATGCGCTCGCTGTCACTTTCCGCAACTTATGGGGCTTGCCACGTGCTACATTCTTTCGGTATCAGAAGGCTGCCCTAGCAGTGGGTGGCATAATTCCGAAGACGACGGTTTTTCAAGAGAAAAAGATCCCCAAAACGCCGTTCGGTCCTTGTTACGACGCTTTTAAGGACTGGGCTATGGTTCACATGTTAAAAGGTCTTCCACAAGACATGCCAACCAATGGGTCGCTACAGATCAAGCCGCTGGATTACGACGTCGAGTATATTAATTACCGACGCCTGGTGGCGGAACCGGTCCTTGTCGTGAATAAGACCTTCCGGAAATACTGCAGGCACTTGGTCAAGAACGAACTGAAAATCCGTATTCGGAAGAAGGTCGAAGTGTCAGGCATGTGTTCGATCTGCGACAACCTTGACGCGCGTTGGGCTAAGTTGCAGGCTTCCGACCCAGACCATGACGCTTGGAAGGAGTTGACTAACCTGAAGGAATCACACAGCGACACGCACAAGTATCAACGCAACTGCTACGACGCACGCAGGAGAGAAAGCGCTGATCCTCTTGGGGAGATCGACTCCATCGCCCTTGACGGGGCGGCAAACAAGAATACCGTGGTGCCTCACGCCCCTCATCAAGTGAAACACATCAACGAGAAGAAACAGAATTTCTTCAACTTGCATCTGCAGCTCACTATACTACATGGTTGCATGTTGCTCTTCAATCTGAGTTTTCCTTGGAGCCAACCCAAAGGCGCGAACATGATGCTGACTTCCTTTACCAACCTGCTTGTGCTCCTGGCTTTTGGGCATAGTGGCAAACGGTTCTTCAGGAAGACGTTGCATCTTCAAGTTGACGGAGGCTCTGAAAACTGGAATCGCTACACGTCCGGCTTTTGCGCCCTGCTGGTTCATTATGGCATCTACCACAACCTCGTGTTGCATCGCCTGATGGTTGGACACACCCACAACGATGTTGATGGCTGGTTCGGTTTGATGAAGATGTACATATTCGGTAAGGATGCTACAAAAGCAGGCCGATGGCTCGTCTTACTCGAAGACTATATCAGCTGGCTTGTATCGTGGCCGGTAAATAAGTTCTTGAAGTTGGTACAAGTTCAGGGTCAGCAGCTGGACTTCAAAAAGTGGTTGAAGCCGCATCTGAACTGGAACCTCACGGGATATGGAGGTATGGTGCGCGACGTGCATTACGTGGAATTCCAAAAGGACGAGCCTGGCGTAGTTCGCATGAAGTACAAAGGGGGGGACCATATTAAGCCATGTCTTCCCAACTTAGGCGTAGACGAGGACTTGACCAAAGGTCTGGAAGTAATGAACAGCTATCCCGACATTGACTAAGGAGGCCGCATTACCGGTAATTTGAAAATGGGGGTTGGTAATACCGGGTAATTTACCGGTAATACTTTGCTTGGTATTACCAAAGTATTACCGCCTGCACAAAATAACCTAACTTTTGCCTCGGGACTTTAAAATTGATTTTTTCGATTTCTATGGATACCTAATGATCATTAGAATTGTTGGGATGCGTGCTATAGCACATGCGACGCCATGCACGCACATTATAAAGCGACGCATTTTACAGAGAAGTGCAGACAGGAATGAATATGCACGAAAATACCTAACTTTTGCCTCGTGTAACGTTTCGTTGTCATTGGAAGTAAGGGACATGCTGCCGCCTTCAGCTGGGGCTCCCGTGGCCATGATGTCGGCGAATGATTACGATGAAAACTTCGTTAGTGATTTTTCACCGCTATGCTCTCTACAGAGAATGTTCTCCGCCGATCTGCGGATCTGACATGCACGCAGGTGGTAAGATCCACGGTAATTGAGATCTTACCGGTAATTTATCATGGTAATACCGTATGACCATGGTAAATTACCGGTAATTTCTTAAGTATGGCAGGTAAGACGATTGGGGGGGTCGGTAATACCAGTAATTTACCTGGTAATTACCGTCCCGGTAATTTACCAAAAAAATTACCCGGCCTCCTTAACATTGACAGCTCTCCACCCTTGCAGGAAGTGCAGCCGCTTCCAGCGAAGGAGGAGGCAGCCACCCTGAATGCGTTTCAGCGGCTATGTGATCATGGTGTCGACCGTATCTCTCATGAGCAACAAGAACATCTATGTGGGTATTTTCCTTTACCACAGAAAGCTTCCGACTACGACACCTGGAAGGGCCCGAAGTTTGATCAGCAGCAACCCTTGGACTTGAAGTTGCTGCTGAGCAACGCTTGGCACCAGAACACGACCGAGGCGTCCGACCCCGCAACAACTGAACCTCAACCAGAGTTGGAGACCATTGCAGACGGCAGAAATGTGATGGTCAAGGATCTGCCAGTGGACATTCCCAAAATAACGAAAAGATGTGAGCAAGAAGCACGTCGAGTTGAAGATATTTCTTTCTGGTGAGTTCTACAATAGTCACTTCCTTTAATTAGTACATGATATGAACCGCCATCAAGCACGCTGCCCATTGACTGACCAAAGCGTTCCTCATTCTGTTCCTTATTATTCAGGTACAATAAGGGCGAGCTTAAGGCGGTGTTGCAGCATATGGGGCTCGACGGTGCGGGGCTGGCTGCAGAGTTGGCCACACGTTTGTTCAATGCGACCGCCGCAGCGCGCAAGGAACATCAGGAAAAGGGGCGTCGCGGTCAGCGTTCAAATGCAGGAAGCGCGAGACCGGTTTCCGACGACAACGGAGGTGAAGGTCGAGGCAAGGGACGTGGGGGGAGAACAACTGGCCCCGACGGTCAAGCTGCAGTTGCTGAAGCAGGTGCAGGGAAAGGTCGAGGCAAGGGACGTGGGGGGAGAACAACTGGCCCCGACGGTCAAGCTGCAGTTGCTGAAGCAGGTGCAGGGAAAGGTCGAGGCAAAGGACGTGGGGGGAGATCAACTGGCCCCGACAGTCAAGCAACAGTTGCTGAAGCAGGTGCAAGGAAAGGTCGTGGCAAAGGACGTGGGGGGAGATCAACTGTCCCCAACAGTCAAGCTGCAGTTGGGAGAGGTGCCGGCATGCGCGCTAATGCTGCCGCTGGCATTAAGCGTGTATACCCATCGTCCCCTCCTTCCTCCCCTGTCCAAGACAGTGTCAAGACTCGCAAAGTTGGGCAGGCGGAAGCAGGTGATCCTAAACGACCACGAGGTTCTCCCCCTACGACAGCGTCTCCCACCTTTTCCCCTCCTCAACGGAAGGCCAGGACACGTTCTGCCAACAATGGCCGCTGTCTATTTCAGGAATCGCCCGAGAAGAGTGAGTCGGACTCGTATGACGACATGCCTTTACTTCAGCGAGCAGCAAGGCCCGTAACTGCTCCAGCAGTTTCTGTGAAGTCGGACTCATCAGACGAGGACGACATGCCGTTGGCGCAACGTGCTGTGGCTCGTTTCCTCCCGGCAGACTACACCTTCGAAATGATAACTGCTGTTCCAAAAACGTTTGCTGTCACCGCTGCAGGTGAAAACAACCCCGCCGACGAGTGCTGGTTTACGGTTCCACTGGCACGTGGGAAGGTTTCACTTCCCATGCACTATGTTGAGGTCTTGGACTTGGATTTGGAGAAACGTTTGGTACACTGGCAGTTCTGGATTCCACGCGCTGCGAACCTTACGCCGGCCTCCAAGCGCAAGCTGCGCACTTTCAAGAACACGGACTTGCTGTTTATCGCAGACGCTTTCAGGCGCGGAGGAGTTCGGCACAGGGCGTGGCATCCCTTCAACCCTGCGGAAATGCTGACTTGCTGGGATGAGCGCATCTGTCCGCCCGAGGGCGGTATGCCTTCAGGTCCTGAAAAGGAAGAGCTTTTAAAGACTATTGCCGACAACCTGTTCTCTGAGTAGAATCTGTTTTACAAGTTTGTTTACCCTGAACATGGCGTCCTTCTTTTTACAGATCTTCCTACCATGTGTATACTGTTTCAATCCCAGCTCGCTAGAGCGGTTTCTTTGTATGATATAAGGAAATACAAACTCGAAACGGTGACAACGCGCCGTGCAACTCTTGAGTATGTTGCTTAACTTCACATGGACAATTCCAGCGCTCAGGGTTTGAGGGGTTTGAGGGGTAAAATGACCAAAACGGTCACCAAAATTATGCATCCAACTATTCCTGTGTGCAACTTGCGATTGTGGACTTGTAACCAAGTTCAAACCCATCAAAATAACGTAACAACTGTGCTTTAAACTCCTGCAATATAGTTTACCACCCAATTTCCAGGGTTATTTCCCATACGACTGGCCCCGTAATGATATTTCCCCATCTTAGGGTGGTCGAAATTGAAAAAATCCGTTGTTTTCCAAGGAGTTCTTATTGTTATGCATCAAGCATATGTAAAGTATATTGGAAATACATACTTGAAAAAGTTTTGGGGATTTTTCGTCGAGAATCGTATTTTTGGTGATTTTTCTGAGTTCGCGTGGCAGAAAAACACACTAAATCGTCAAAAAACATCAAATTTCTCAAAATTTGCATTCGAGAATGTTATTTTTTGTTTAAGTGCATCAAATGTGTGTAAATTCCACAAAACAAATGACCCCAAAAAAATGAGACTGGAATGAGACTGGGGCCAGTCTCATTCCGGCGATTCCATCGTTCTACGAAATACACTATAATCATAAGAATCTTCTATCTCAGAGAGAGCTCACTTCTGTGCTGACTTCCACTATTGCTGATGCAGTCGTGCGGGACTCTAAAACAGGAGAGCGTTGCATCCCTTGTATCAGCACCCCGTTCAAGTTCGGTGACAAGAGGGTATGCGCTGTCACTTTCCGCAACTTATGGGGCTTGCCACGTGCTACATTCTTTCGGTATCAGAAGGCTGCCCTAGCAGTGGGTGGCATAATTCCGAAGACGACGGTTTTTCAAGAGAAAAAGATCCCCAAAACGCCGTTCGGTCCTTGTTACGACGCTTTTAAGGACTGGGCTATGGTTCACATGTTAAAAGGTCTTCCACAAGACATGCCAACCAATGGGTCGCTACAGATCAAGCCGCTGGATTACGACGTCGAGTATATTAATTACCGACGCCTGGTGGCGGAACCGGTCCTTGTCGTGAATAAGACCTTCCGGAAATACTGCAGGCACTTGGTCAAGAACGAACTGAAAATCCGTATTCGGAAGAAGGTCGAAGTGTCAGGCATGTGTTCGATCTGCGACAACCTTGACGCGCGTTGGGCTAAGTTGCAGGCTTCCGACCCAGACCATGACGCTTGGAAGGAGTTGACTAACCTGAAGGAATCACACAGCGAGACGCACAAGTATCAACGCAACTGCTACGACGCACGCAGGAGAGAAAGCGCTGATCCTCTTGGGGAGATCGACTCCATCGCCCTTGACGGGGCGGCAAACAAGAATACCGTGGTGCCTCACGCCCCTCATCAAGTGAAACACATCAACGAGAAGAAACAGAATTTCTTCAACTTGCATCTGCAGCTCACTATACTACATGGTTGCATGTTGCTCTACTTCAATCTGAGTTTTCCTTGGAGCCAACCCAAAGGCGCGAACATGATGCTGACTTCCTTTACCAACCTGCTTGTGCTCCTGGCTTTTGGGCATAGTGGCAAACGGTTCTTCAGGAAGACGTTGCATCTTCAAGTTGACGGAGGCTCTGAAAACTGGAATCGCTACACGTTCGGCTTTTGCGCCCTGCTGGTTCATTATGGCATCTACCACAACCTCGTGTTGCATCGCCTGATGGTTGGACACACCCACAACGATGTTGATGGCTGGTTCGGTTTGATGAAGATGTACATATTCGGTAACTGCTGAGATGCTATCGTATCATGATTGGCCGGTAAAGCGCGAGCGCTCGACACAATCCGGGGTAGGACTGCTGACATGGGCAGAAAACTTTCGAAAATTTTCCAACGGCATAATTTTTGAGGGAGAGCTCCTGCGGTGTGGCCTGTTGATGTCACTTTTTTCCAGGAAACCTGTTTCGCTCCTTTAAGGGAAACGAAATGAAAAACAGCATATTTCTGAAAAAGCTGCGAAGCGTCGTTAATATAAACGAATCTTTTGCGACACGACAAATAAAATACCCCGTGCGACACAAATGAGGGGCTATCGCAATACAGTAAAGAACGGTATATAAGAAGCTCGGCTATAAGAAGCCAGCCGCTGGCTTTTTGCCCAAAAATTAAGAAGCCGGCTAAGAAGCCAGCCGCTGAAAAAAAAACGGATGGCGATAAAAAAAAATGCCATTTTAAGAAGCCGTACCGCTGGAATTTCGAGAAGAGGCTACATTAAAATGATCGATATAAGAAGCCGTATCATGAATGTCGATCCAATGAACTCGTTCTCAATTAATCGTATACAACGTATCGATATATATCTATATGTATATATGTATATATATACTTCGAAGAATGCAATCGTTATTAAGGTTCAATACACTTGAGAAGTTTTGGATGATCACAAGCACAATGCATATGCAGTACTGAAGGTACACAATAAGTATTCTCATTACGTATGCATTATGTATGATTGTACTATTACAGGCACTGCACAGTGTATATGACAATAGTTTCTAAGAAGAACTGAGTTTCTTGAAAGCTACCCACGAACCAAACTTATAGCTGTCTACCTCAGGCAAACCACCAACATAGTTCTCGTCTGTCAGCGGGTGACTGGCCTCACGATCCTCGGTGCGGTAATACACCTTGAAGTTGTACCCAGAGTTGTTGCGCGCCAAGATCTTCAAGAAATACACCTGAAATAAGAAGTCACCGCTGGGTCTACAAGTCTGTGTGTCGGTTTCTAGGACGGAATTAAGAACTTCGACGCTGGTCGACAGTCAGAAGTTGAACCCCCAAGATTAGAAGCTGAGCGCTGGATCACGTTGGGGAATCTGGAATCAGAAAATTTTGTCGATTTAAGAAGCGGCACACGCTGGATTTGGATTTCCGATGATCAGGATTTTGCCAAATTAAGAAACGTGCCCACGCTGGCAAAGGCAAATCCATGACCGTCGATTAAGAAGCCAGCCGCTGGCAAAATTTCCCCGGCTTCTTATATACCGGTCTTTACTGTAGCAAGCTTCGGGGCTGCAGAGTCTTGAAGTTTTGCTATCTTTGAGAATTCGTAAAATCCAGGGTAGCAGTGAGCCCGGTTTGTGCGGGTTATTGGAATACAACTTTTTATCCTTGTACTATTTCAGTGGCATCTTTAGTATTTCTTGTTTGTTTTCGAGGAGATTCCTTTGACGACTGTCATCGCAGGTGTGGCGGCGGCACCTTTCTCAATGGGTTTAACTCTGCCCATGATGACGGTGTCCAAGAATCTTGAAATAAGAGGTAATGAACTGTTTATTTTTCTTGAAGTATCCTTTTGTTCAAGGTCAGCTTCTCTGCTCTTTGGAAATGCTTTCTTAAAAAGTGTGTGATTTTCGAACAGTCGGTTGTGCCCATCCGTTGCCGATTCGTTAGGTTTTGCATACAACAACGGATTATTTGAATGGCCTTCTTAGCATTTTGGGTATATAGTTGGCGTGTGTTCGGGTTACCATGCTTTTTATGGTCCAAGCAAGGTGGTCCTTTGTCAACGAAGGTTATTGGGAAAGGTCAATCGTGCCGTCACTGTAACAAGGCATACGATAGCGTCGCCGCTTTGCGCAAGCATGCGATAGAAACTAAAGCATCCTCTTAGGGTGAACGAACATTGCTCGGTGGGGGGCAAGATAGGACATGCGAGATGCTAGGGAGGGGTCAACCCCTAGGCGTTGAGCAAAACTGCCGGGGGGGGAGGCGGAGCTCCCAGCGAAAGTTTTTCGCTAGGGAGCGAGAGCCCCTAGAGCGAAATAGTTGCGGGTGGGGGAAGGGGGGCAGCATTGTTCCTGATGCACGAGAACTCGCCCAAATCTTGCGTCGCGGGCACGGCTCGAGGCCATCCGAGCCCGTCCGCACCCTGCATGTTGCGGGATGCACGCACGGCGGACTCCCCGCCGTGCGCGGCAGAGGTCGTGTGGGGTGCGTCACATGTGAAACCCCGTCAGCGGGTGCTCCGGTGGTCTCGGAACATTGCTGACGCACGAGAACTTACCCAGATCTTGCGTCTCGGGCACGGCTCGAGGCCATCCGAGCCCCAGGGAAGATATCTTACCCAGATTGGCCGGCCCCAGGCCGAACTGAGTCGCCAAAATGAGGCCCGGGTCGAAGAGGAGCCGAAAGAGAAATTGCTTTGGGGACGAACCAATTTGGCGCAAACTTCTCAAATTTTGATGAAAATTTTGCGATTTTTGCATTTTCCCATACTTAAGATTAAAAATTTCGCGGGCATTTTGTAGTTTGGACCGGGCGGGCCGAAGGCGTGCCGAAAGAAATTTTGATTTGGGGCCGTACCAGCTCAACGGAAGATATCTTCCCTGCCGAGCCCTGCACGACCAGCTCAACGGAAGATATCTTCCCTGCCGAGCCCTGCACGCACGTCGGGCTCCCCGCCGTGCGCGGCAGGGGTCGTGTGGGGTGCGTCACATGTGAAACTCCATCAGCGGGTGCTCCGTTGGGCTCGGAACATTGCTGACGCACGAGAACTTACCCAGACCAGGCAGGCACGGCTAAGTCACTCTCAGCCACTTGAAGAACTCGGAAGTGGTCGGCCAGCTCGGAGAAGTGTCAGGGTGCAGTAGTTGTCGGCCTCCGTGGCCGGTTGTAAATCATGCGTAGACGAAATTAAGGAATCCCCGATGTCAGTTGCCGAGACCCGAGAGCTCGGCGCCTCGCCATCGGACGAGTACGGTGGCGGTGAGTAAGGTGGTGACTCGGGAACCCAGTCAGGGTCAGGGTCCCAGGTCCCTGGTGGCAGCGGGATGATGCCGTAGAAGGTACCGAAAGTGAATCCCTGTCGCTCTCGCCGATACCGCTCCTGTCTCCGCGGCGGAATAGCACTCGGTACAGCACCATCCACCGCGTCGCCAAGCCGGCCATGGAACGGCGCAGGCGGCGCAGCCGCCGTAGTTGGGACTGCTGAGGCAGCCCATGTAGCACCACCGACAGGTGGAGCCGCTTGTGCGTGTGCATTAGCACCACCGACACCGGACCAGGGGAGAAGTCCTCTCCGGAGGCCTTTCGGCCAGTTTTCGAGAAAACATTTGTTTTTTTCTTGTTTTGACATCTTTTTGCATACTTAAGGGTCAAAATTCTTTCGGCCAAACCCTCTTTTTGGGAGACTCTCTCGGCCAGGGGCCGGTCAATCGCGACAGGACTTCTCCCCTGCACCGGACGCGGTGTGCGGCGCGGCGGTAGCACAAATCACGAACAGAGCACAGACCAAGGAAGAAGTGAGGAAAGACCTTCCAAAGCCAGGGATGCCCCTTCCACAGCCATACAGTGGCTGCGGATGCTCAACCGAAAGGCCCTCGTCGTCGCCGTCGCTCGTTGCGTACGTTGCGGGCTCGTAGTCCATCACGCTCTCCGGACTCTCGATCGCGGAGAGCAACGCCATGTGCACGGACGGCTCGTCGGGTAGCCCCACCGCAATGCCCGTGCCCTCGATGAAATCGGCGAAAGTGCGGGTGACGGGCGGGCAAAAGGGATTGGGCGGACCGGTCCACTCCTCCTCGGATTCAACCGACGCGGGTGGAGGGTGCTTTGCCGGCTCCGACACCACCGGCACGTTGGCGGTGAAAGTGTTGACGTTGAAAGTCGACGTTCCAGCCGCGCGCGCCAAGTCGATGAACTCAGTGACGGCCGACACAAGGGTCTCACCGTCCTCCTCGCAGAAAGAGCACACGGAGAGGTCGGCGAAGATGTCCGGCTTGCCGCCCGCGAGCATGCAAAGGGCGTCGAACTCCTGAGCGTCGTCGTGGTCGATGGCGTGCTGAAACCTCGCAGCCAACACCGAGTTTTCGGCCTCCTCAGCGAAAGCATAGGCCGAAAGCCCGGTTCTGCCCCCGTTCGGACAGTCGCGGTGCCAATGTCGCGCTTTGCCCTTCGCGCACACTTGGTTCTGGCAGTACGGGATGGTCGCACCGGTGTCGCGGTGAAAGGCCACCTTCTTCGAAATGGATTGAGACCAATTGCCCCCCTTCGGAAGGGGCGAGGCCGCGAATCGGGTCTTGACCCGTCGGTCCGGTTTGTCCGCGCGGGGAGTGAATCCCCGCGGGGACGGCTCGGAGTCAGCGGAGGCGACAAACGCGGCCAACTGCCGCTTCAAGTCGAGGACCATTGTGCGTAGGTTCGCAAGCTCACCGGGTCCACCGGAGCCACCGTCGTCCTTCTCCATGTAATGCGCACCGTGTGAGTACCTGTGGGCGGACGCCGCGGCGGTACCCGCCCGCACGTGCTCGGAGAAGCACTCACGCACCCATTGCTGAATTGTGAGAAGGTCATGTGCGGCTCTTTGATCATGGAGGAGTAGCCGGGACACCACCGGTTGGTAGAAGAACGTGGTGTCGAGCGCCTTGATGAACAGGGCCTTGGCGTCCTCATCGAGGAGCGTCACCCTTGTTCTCGCAGCCTTCAGCGCGGCGTTGAAGTCCCCGATCGCGTCATGGGGGTCCACGCCCGCAGAGATGCGAATGTCCAACATGTCCGCTTGTCCCTGAAACGGGTCACCCGCCGGGATCATACGGCGGGCGAACTCAAGCAGAACACGCTTACCGTCTGCCGGGAAGCTGGCCTGCGACGAGGAGTCCATCCAGTCAGCCGCGGGTGACATGGGGTCGACCATCAGCTCGAGCGTGGAGTACAAAAGGGTGTTCGCCTCTTCGCGGATGGCGAGGGTGGCGTTGTCCAGCACGAAAAGGGGCGCAAACCCGATGTCCTCGGTCACAAAAGCTGTCTACAGCGCAGAAACCATCTTCGCGAATAGCGCTGACGCGTGGGACTCAGTCCCGGAAGATCTCTCGTTCTTGTCCTCGAACAACTTCTGACGAACGGACTTTGAGACCTTCATGTCGAAGTGCTCCCTCTGCAGGGTACGCACTGAAGCCAGGAACGTAGCTCCCGCCGAATTAGCAGCCGGCTGTGCTGCCGGCGGTGTCGCCGGAGTGTTTGCATGTCTGGCAGCAACGGAATCAAAAATGGTGGACAACGTACGTCGGCGATTCGCCATGCTAGCGGTGGATCTAGTGGAAGCGACCATGATGAAATAGACTGGAGGGACGGAGTGAGGCAATGAGACGTGAAAAATGCGGCAGTTGTGGGAGGCCAAGAAATGTGGCGGGTCGCCGATACAGCAGCCGTGAGCGATCAGGTAATTCCGGCAAGTCGTGTGGAAGAGGCGGCCGATACGCAACGGTGTGATAACCAACCAGAATACGTAAACCAGTCCGACGTTAAATCCCGTAAGAAAAAATGTTCTCAAAGGCCTACAGCGTGCCGTAAATCAACCCACAAAACTTAGGCCATGCCCGTGACTGCCGGCACTCCCACGCGCGGAGCGCGCGCCTCACTCCATCCCAAGCGCCCGGGTTTACCCAATCATGTTGGCAGTGTCGCAGTGGCTAAATAAATCGTAAGTGGGGCCAAACCTGTTAGATATATAGGTTAGGTGTAATATATCTAGCTAGTTGATACAAACCCTGAGTTGAGGGTTACATGGCTACTGCCCGACGGTCCGGTCCTATATATGCCAAGGACCGTAGTGAATTCGGACTAGCAAGTGCGTTTTTTTTAGATATACTTGATATATGAGTGATGCTTGGGCATCATTTTTAGGTGTCAAAGAATTTATCTTGAACGTGGTTTGGGCGGTATACTCGATTTGGGCATGTGGGGAGATGGTGGAACTAGTGGGGGTAGCATCGCTTGAAATTAATTAAAATTACCGGTCCTATCACAAGGACCGGAAAGGGCGGCGGAGCTTCGTTCACTCATCAAATGGCTTTAGAATGCGTTTAGCGCCCAAACCTAACATATTTGGGACCTGTTTATGATATATATCATGAGCGCTACCTTGGAAACCCATAATATGCCCATAAATATAGCTCACTAAGTCCACACATAGAAGAAATATGAGAATTCCTGAAAATCGGTGATAAAAAGTCCCGCACCTCTTTAACTTTGCCGATGATGCATACAAATCATATCAGCCCGTCTTTCAATTATGTAAAGCGTTCAAAAATTCATTATATATATCTGGAATAAGACTTTTACGTGCAGGATGGAAATTCTAGTATATCCTCACTCGTATTTGCACATCAAGGGCAGATTCCCATCCTAGAAATAAGGTGTGAAATCTAGCAAAAAGATAGGGTTTCAACCTCAAACCCAAACTTCAAGGTGTATATATGAACCAATATGTATCGAAAACGTGCACAATCTTTTGCGCATGATTGGATATTATGTTAGGGTTCAAATTGGTAGGTTGACAAGCTTGTCAGACGCCAAATTCGATTGGATAAAAATTATGAAAAGATAAGAGGTATTTATCACCGCCCTTCAAGAGTTGCAACCCAAAAATGGTAGGGTGCCTTGTACAAATGTATTGGATATATGCATTATATGACGATATAAGGTGCGTGGCGCATATTGGCACTAAGTTTAGGTCCTAAGGGTACTACGATGATACGGAAGATAGGGTCTCCGACCGTCAAGAGAACGCCCCAAAAAATCCCGAAGCTCCGGTCCTTGTGATAGGACCGGACGCGATTTTCGGTCCTATGACAAGGACCGTCGGGCAGTAGCCATACAGGATCAGAACGGTAAAAGTCTCATTCATAAAAGTAGAGATAACATAAATACCTAACGGGTGTTTCCCGTCTACTGGTGACGGTCACCCAGCCTACTATAGGAAGTGACAGGTGACAGGTGACAGATTAAGTTGCCGGTGTGTCACATCCAGCAGAGGTTGACTGGCGGCGTGACTCTGGATGTAAACCAACAGATTGTTGTTGTACGGTTTTACTTTGACCACGGCAACTTCTTCAATGGACTTCACTCAGTTTGCCGTGCTCTGTTTTGGGAATGGTTTTCAGTTTTGAGATGACTTCTTCAATTTGTGATTTGCACTTTATCTGTGTTTGCAATTGTAGTTCAATCGAGTCTTAGAATTGCAGTAGCATGTTTTATATATCTGGCAGTTTTAGCCCGAACATTATAATAATCGCACAGTAGGTGGTGCAGCTTTGCTGCTTAACTTGTATGTTGTGTGCTTCGGCACTGACTATCACTGTATTACTAGCATCCTAGGCACCATCTCCGGTATGGAGATGGTGTGCCGAGTCCTGGCCAGGCAGCCCTGACAGGCGGGCCCCTGAGTCAGAGAGTCCAGACTGAGATTATGACTAGGGTACGATTATGAGTACAGTAGTCCGTGTGACCGTTCCGGGTTTAGGTTTAGATTATTAAGTTATCACACCTCCGTCTTTATTCAATTCAAGTTGGTATTCGGTAAGCACTCAACCGCGTATCTGATAACACATCTGAATATACCGAACGGGTATATTCCTCTAGAGTGTCACATCCAGCAAGGGCCCTCTAAAACGCATGGTTGATAGGGTACTTTCGCAGATTAGCGCAAGCTAAGCGTGTCGGAGATGATTGATTAAACGCTCTATAGTTGACGGAATGGAGCAATCTCGACGGCATATTGCAGGTATGACCTCTAAATGTTACTTCTTCTTGCTCGCTTGCGAATGGGAGTCCTCTAGGGCCCTCTAAAAGCTAAAACGCATGGCGAATAGGGTACTTGAGCAGATTGGCGCGCCATGCTAAGCACTAGCGGGGATTGTTGATAAACCGTTGTATATATAGTTAACGGAATCAAGCAAACTCGACGGCGTATGGTAGCTGTGCCATATAGCTAGTATTTCTTATGGACCCTAGAACGTTACACGCCCTAAGTCTAATTTAGTCCACAAGCTCCGGGAACAAGAGAAAGCGGAATACCATGCCAAGGATCAACATCATGGGGAAACAGAAACTGTACCGCTAGACCAGAAGCCCGAAAAAGGTGAGCCAGGCCAGGAATCGATCCCCGGACCTCTCGCATGCCGGGCGAGCGCTCTGCCCTTACTTTGAGCTACTCATGGCTACTGCCCGACGGTCCTTGTCATAGGACCGGAAATCGCGTCCGGTCCTATCACAAGGACCGGAGCTTCGGGAATTTTTTGGGGCGTTCTCTTGACGGTCGGAGACCCTATCTTCCGTATGGTAGTACCCTTAGGACCTAAACTTAGTGCCAATATGCGCCACGCACCTTATATCGTCATATAATGCATATATCCAATGCATTTGTACAAGGCACCCTACCATTTTTGGGTTGCAACTCTTGAAGGACGGTGATAAATACCTCTTATTTTTCACAATTTTTATCCAATCGAATTTGGCGTCTGACAAGCTTGTCAACCTACCAATTTGAACCCTAACATAATATCCAATCATGCGCAAAAGATTGTGCACGTTTTCGATACATATTGGTTCATATATACACCTTGAAGTTTGGGTTTGAGGTTGAAACCCTATCTTTTTGCTAGATTTCACACCTTATTTCTAGGATGGGAATCTGCCCTTGATGTGCAAATACGAGTGAGGATATACTAGAATTTTCATCCTGCACGTAAAAGTCTTATTCCAGATATATATAATGAATTTTTGAACGCTTTACATAATTGAAAGACGGGCTGATACGACTTGTATGCATCGACAAAGTTAAAGAGGTGCGGGTTTTTTTCATCACCGATTTTCAGGAATTCTCATATTTCTTCTATGTGTGGACTTAGTGAGCTACATTTGTGGGCATATTATGGGTTTCCAAGGTAGCGCTCATGATATATATCATAAACAGGTCCCAAATATGTTAGGTTTGAGCGCTATAAGCATTCTAAAGTCATTTGATGAGTGAACGAAGCTCCGCCCTTTCCGGTCCTTGTGATAGGACCGGTCATTTTAATTAATTTCAAGCGATGCTACCCCCACTAGTTCCACCATCTCCCCACATGCCCAAATCGAGTATACCGCCCAAACCACGTCCAAGATAAATTCTTTGACACCTAAAAATGATGCCCAAGCACTCATATATCAAGTATATCTAAAAAACGCACTTGCTAGCCCGAATTCACTACGGTCCTTGTCATAGGACCGGACCGTCGGGCAGTAGCCACTCAGGCTATTGATGGCGATTCTGGTGCGGTGCAGAGTACTGAATCCCCACAGTGCCACGTAGGCGGCGAAGAGTGAAACACGAAGGATACAACTTTCCCCCAATCTGCCGTTGCGGTGCGCTCAAGGGGGCATCGCGCGGCTTTGTGCGGCGCATTGTATCCTCCATGACACAACCTCACTCTGAAGTGTCTACGTGGCACAACCACAACCAGCTGCCGGCGTCACACCTGCGCAGTGGAAGCGTGGTAAGAGCCCATAACCTCATGGGGAAACATGCTGGAATTGTCACACCGCTCACTTTTGTGACTCTTCCCGTAGTAGTGTTTATGACTGTCACCCGAACCTGAACCCTAACTGTTTACTTCGTATGCCCATATAACGGGTTATCTTATCAGCTTTAATACATTCTGAGAAAACCTATCACTGAGTGAATATATCCCGGGTCCTAGGGGTATATCCAACAGGTTTGGCCCCACGCACTCTTCATTTAGACACTGCGAAGTTTGGCCATGTCTGGCTAAACAACGACGATTGAGATGGAGTGAGGGGCTCCTCTAGAGGCGCGGCGGAGCGGTATGGCCTAGTTGGATGTCTGGTTGATTGGATTTGCGGGAAGCTCGTGCACGTGGCCGCTTGGTTTTCCTTGCTACTATACGCGTTGGTAAACGTTGGGATTTTTTGGTCGGATCCGACACCACGTTCCTTGGCCGCGTTATTTCATCCACATGCACGTTTGGAGAACTTTGTGCGCCGCAGCTTTCCCTTGGTTCCTCGAAGACCGCGTTTCGACTCTTGGCCGCCCCTCCTTCCGCATCTCGCCCCACTTTCCATCACTTCATCTCTACGGTCTTCTACACCATGGTTGCGACTAGATTGACCTCGAGTATGGCGTCTCGCCGACGCTCCTTAGCTACGATTTTCGACTCCGCTGCTGCCCGTAATTCCGTCACGCCGGCTACGCCGGCACCTGCTGGTGTTCCGGCTGCGAACTCTGCCCAGGCAATTTTCTTGGCGGGTGTTCGCTCCCTGACCCGTGAACGCTTCGGCGAGAGCGTGGCGAAGCACGTGATCCGAAAGTGTTTCCGTGGAAAGCATGACCGATTCACGGGAACGGAGTCCAATGCGCAGGTGCTTCTCTCCAAACTGGTGCCTGCTCTCCAGGAGGCGTTCGAGGCGCAGGACGCCTTGTTTGCACCGCTTTTCGACTTGGAGGACTCCACGTTGGCCGTCCGACCCGAGGCCAACAAACTTCTTTTTTCAACGCTCGAGCTCATCGTGTGTCCCGCCTCTCCGGCGGGTGACTGGCTCGAGGCGTCTGCGACATTGCACCCGCTGGACGGCAAGCGAGCCCTTCTGGAGCGCGCACGGCGGCTGCTGGACTCCGGTGCGCCCTTCCAGGGTACACCGGACCTCCTTGCGGTCCGCTTCAAGGCCTACAGTGCGTGCTCATATATAAGAATGTCGGAAAATCGGGGTTGGGCCGAATATTCTTAGCAAAATTCCATACTTAACACATCACGCCCATATATAAGCACATAACACTCGTCTAAGAATTCCGGTCCGATATTCTTATAAGACATTATTCTTATAACTGAGCACGCACTGTACCTTGACCCGTCCGAGTCCATCACGGATTTCAACGCGGCCTTGCGGTCCGCCAGGAGGCGCAACACACTCCGAACATGCTATTCGATGAAATTGACATTAGGGTAGATAATTGACATTAGCTGTTTTTGGCGATATTTAGAAAATATATGTGCTGAAAATGTTAATGTTGAAAATATTTTTGCTCGCAGGCCTCCGCAACGGTAAAATTACAAGACACGTGCGAAAATGTTTCCAAGACACGGAGAAGCATGCAATTTATTTTATGCGTTGTAAATGGTAGCGAGCATGGCATACGAAAGAAATGGGCAATTGCCATATCAGATATCTCTAATAATCGTATTTACATTATGTACATCTATTTCGTGCGTCTAAGTAACTTGATTCTATTCACATTTCAACATCGCTACCGTCGTCTAGGTCTTTACACCTCTGGTCAGGTCTGGACCGGTCTGGACAGGTCGGCACTTCCTCATTTCCCTCGTTTTCGCTATTTTCTTCATCGCCTTCTATTTCTTCCATTTGCCCGTTATCAATTCGCCTTTTCTTCGCTCTTTGCGCAAGCAGTGCGACTATAAGTTGCCCGTACTGCTCATCTGGGATACAACCTTTTGCCTCGTCAGCTGCGATGTTCCACGCTAGCAATATCTCTGCACTATTGAAGGGCTCAGTTGACGGCGTATCGGATGCGTTCTCCCAGAAGGCTCCCGCTTTCGCCGCCAACACCTTTCCGAGTCTTCGCTCCTTAGTGTCCGTGTATGTCTTCACTTTAAGGTACTTATACTTCAACTCCTTCGCGAAGACAATCCGTGCATGCACTCGGACAAGCATCAGGGGGTCCGACCATTCTTTGCCGTTGAGCTTGACGCGGAATTGGCATACATCGTTGGCCTTCACGCCCGTGATTTCTCCGAAGCAAACGGCGTAGCTGTTTACGGTCATTTGATCGAACGAAACCTCCCATACCGGGTTGGCCACGTACGCTTCGGCTTTATTTCTAGCAGCCCGATTCGCCGCCTTACGTTTGCCCGTGTACACGGCAATCGGTGCACGTTCTACGCGTTCTTGAATTCGGGCTGGAATTTCTGCTGCTGCTGGCATCTGAGCTTCGGCGAGTCTGAGAGGAGCTTCCAGGGCATGCACCAAAGGGGCATTCAAACGTGCGTGCAATTTGCTCGGCAAAACGAACGGGACATTGGGCTCCTCGAAAATGCCCTCCTCGGTCAGCTTTCGTTGCTTCCTCAACAGCTCCGCCCACCACGCCTCGTGGGTAGGTGTAAACGTCGTACTCAAAATCGTCCGCAACCCTTGCACCAGATCCTCGAGCTTCGCAAGCCCTTCTTTGGAGAAGGGTTTCGGTTTGACAAAATCAGGCAGGTTCTCGGGCATAGATTTCAACACCTTGAGGCCCTCCTCTGGTAGCCACTTCTTGTCGGTGGAATACATCTTGTATTGCACAACCACTTCGCCGGCCTCGTTCTTGTACGCTTTGAAGGTCTGCTGCGTGGAGATGCCACAGATGTTCTCGTAGCGACCACCGAACCAGGTCTTCAAATCGTGCACTTTCCCCACCGCGGTCGTGAAGATGCCATCCGAGAAACACTCCTTTCATTGCGATTTCCATCATTTCGTCAAGGGTCATCGCAAGCTTGCGTTTTAAGCGCACAGAAAAACGCGAGAACATCTGGTCGATGTTCTCGTGGGTGTGGCCGACGATTAGGAAGTTCACCTTCACCTTCTTGAACGCGCCAGACATAACCAACCAAGAGATATACGCCAAAAGCATAATGCTCTTGTTGGTGCCCACGTTGTCAAGCTGGACGTATAATACTTCCGGCATCGGGTACGGTTCCTCGCCATCCCCTTTACGACGGTGCTCTTGAATTCGAGTGACGTCACGATGCAGCACGTTCAGCAAGAAGTTGGCGTCGTCGCCGTAATTCGCGTAGTTGAAGTCCATAAACCGGCCAACGTTTTCGATGATGCTACCCATGTTGTGCACGTCCAAGAAGTCCTTCCGGTCCAGATATGATGGCATGCGCCTGAAATGCGGCAGGCGCGTCGTCCATTGGGTCATCCCGTCAATGATGACAGAGGAATATTTCCACCACGTCTTGTTTTCCTTGATGCTCTTAGTCATGTTGGATTTTCGGCCGTGTTTGTAGAACTTCTCACGCTCGGCACGCGCTTGGTTAAGGTGCACCTCTTGCATTTTGTCGTATGGACCTGGAATAAAAAAATGTTTTAGAATACAAACTTCTAAAACAACGTAGAACAAATGCAAATACTATCTTTTTAAGAATTTAGCTTACCGTGCTGGGATTTGGGTGTGCCCTCCTTCAAGAGTTTGATGGAAGCACATACACTGCACTGCGAAAAACGCTTGCACTTCGGAACTTTGAGCCAAAATTTGAACTTGTCTTTCCAGATTTCGTAGAAGTACGGCAAGGAGACTTCCTTGGATTTGCGGTCGTGAATAGATAAAGAATCGAGATATTCATCCCAAATCTCTTCTCTTGTCACCCCCGACGGGAGATGCGTCTCAGGTTTATTGGGCTGAGGTTCGCCCTGTTCAGCCGCATATTTATTCACGAAGGCAATGACATTCGATTTTTTGCTGGACAAACGCCGATTTGCCTCGCTGCCCGTCAGCCCGTGAATGAAATTTGTTCTTCCAGAGAGAACGCGCTCGCGTACGTCGCAGAAATAGCCTTGGCTTATTTTGTAAACCTTCTGGTAGAAGGCCGAGCACACCTGTAAATATACAAGCAAAGTGAATTTTTTCAAAAAGAGTCAAACTGCTCATTAAGCTAATGAGCAGTTTGGACAAACTTTCAGGAATATGAACAAACATTTATACTTCAAGGGAATGCTATAAAAAAAAGAGGAAAACTGCTCATTAGCTTAATGAGCAGTTGGGGCAAAATTTCAGTAATATGCACAAACATTTATACTTCAAGGGAATTCTATAAAAAAGAAGAAAACCTGCTCATTAGCTTAATGAGCAGTTGAGGCAAAATTTCAGTAATATGCACAAACATTTATACTTCAAGGGAATTCTATAAAAAGAAAGCGGAAACTGCTCATTAAGCTAATGAGCAGTTTAGACAAACTTTCAGGAATATGAACAAAAAATATTCTTCAAGGGGATTCTATAAAAAAGAAGGAAAACCGCTCATTAAGCTAATGAGCAGTTTTGGCAAACTTTCAGGAATATGAACAAAAAAATATTCTTCAAGGGGATTCTATAAAAAAGAAGGAAAACCGCTCATTAAGCTAATGAGCAGTTTTGGCAGACTTTCAGGAATATGAACAAAAAAATATTCTTCAAGGGGATTCTATAAAAAAGAAGGAAAACCGCTCATTAAGCTAATGAGCAGTTTTGGCAAACTTTCAGGAATATGAACAAAAAGAATATTCTTCAAGGGGGTTCTATAAAAAAGAAGGAAAACCGCTCATTAAGCTAATGAGCAGTTTTGGCAAACTTACCGGTCTGTCACATATGAAGAACATAAATATGAACCTTGAGTCACAAGTTCTGGTTCCGCTCTTCATAAGATCTGTTACCATCCATTCTTTACGATCCTTTTGAGACAAGTCCCAAAACATTTTGCGTTGAGCTGCTAAAGCTGAAGTGTGAAACATTAACGAGCAAAACGATTTGCACTTGCACCGATAAACCGCAATACTTTCTATGTCAGACTGTGAAAGGTTTCGTTCTTTGATTGATATTTGACTCTTTTCTTTGGGTTTTCTTTTTGCTGATGTGTAAACTGCTCGCTCTTTACCGACCTTAGTTGTTTTCCCATTCAGCACACTTTCACTCTTTTCGTCACCCACGGAGTGCGAACTAAAGCTTGCTTCAAGGCTTTGCATTATCTCATTGAAGTCAACACTTGTGATCTTTCGCGAACTAGACTCTTGCGTGTTTATTGTGTCATCAGAGTCCGATGAGCGCTGAGTCGCGCGAGAGTCGCTAGTCTTTTGCAAGTTTGCAGTCATTGGAGTTTCTGCGCTTTTCGAGTGCATTGGCGTTTCAACGCACGGAAAGCATAATGTCTCATCGTCGCAAACTGTTTTGTATAGCGATGAGCGAGGAGCGTTAACTGGCGATGAGCGAAAAACGTCTGTTTCTATTTCTATGATATCGTCTTCCTTCTGGGTGTAGTATACTGCAGGCTGGGAAAGGTCAATAACTTCGTCGATAGCTTCGTCAGCTATTCGCCAGAACGGCCCCATCAGAAAAACAGTTCAAAAAACTTATGAAGCCGATTTCCGTGAAATGAAAACGACGAGAGTTCATTCCGAGTTTCGTCAGGGGCGACAGCCGATGACTTTGAATTTGAATATTACGGTCGGTCATATTAAATTCGTCGGATCGATAGACCAAACTTTGTCCAATAACATCACTCTGTACTCAACTTCCCGGATCGAGTGCAGATGTCATCAATCGAAATCGAGAACTTAAATACAGATTCGAGTTCTTTGTCGCGTTCGGCCCGTCCAATAAAAGATTTCGATTCGCAATTCTCGGATTTTGATGACGAGAGCACGGAACTTATTGAAACTTCATAAACTCGACCAGTCTTCCTCACAACTCAAAACCTACTTTGCAAGGCATGGTATCAGTTGGCGCAGGCGGTATTGATAGTTTTTGATGATTCCACTTTTCTGATCAATCAATTCTGATTCACAGCATGTCGAATCAATCAATTCTGATATTTCAAGCCAGGGCATCGATCAATTCTGATTCTCAGCAAGTCTGATCAATCAATTGTGATTGTTCCACGGGCAGTATCAATCAATTCTGATACACCGGTATGAAGTATCAATTGGTTCAAATACATACTGTCGATTCCCCACCCTACTGCACGTGCTCGTTCGCGGAGGTCGCCGATCATGGTGGTTTCATGGCCAGCCAGGTTTTCTAATTCATATAATAGGCTCCCAAGTGTCATTCGGTTCGGGGAAATTCTTCCAACCCATAAGCCATTGTGCAACACCGCCATTTGATGCACGCTCTGTCTGTATCTCACGGACCTTGTAAGCTTGTATTCAGCATCGTCACTTCCGGCAGGGTCAAAAGGCGTTTGATATATGCGCTTGATCGCGCCCTTGCCCTCGGAAACTACATTCGCCTGATAAGGTTGCTTTCCACGTCCGCGCTTATTATTGCCCATAGTTTTCGATAATCTTAAAATGAAATTCGAAATATGTCAAGATAGTGTCTACATATATACCCATGAACCCCATCGAGTGACCAATTACCATCCCAAACCCGATCATAATTAGATTTAAGATTGATTTGTCCAAGATGGAGACGACGTTATCACAATATTGAGTTATTGACCAACCAAAGTCCCACATCAGGGTTTGCCGGATCGAAATGGCACGCCGCCGGGATCGGAACATTGAGTTAATCGATTCAATCAATTGTATTCGTTCAGCCCAGGGATCAATCGATTCTGATTGTTTAGCCCGTGGGATCAATCAATTCTGATTATTGCCCTCGGGGATCAATCAATTCTGATGGTTAGATATGAGATATCAATCAATTCCAATATTCTGATAGTGCACAAATTCACTATCAATTGATTATGATATTCTGATATATTGATAGTATCAGAATATCAAACAATCGATACCATGCCTTGCTACTTTGCATAACACCGCTTACAGCTCATCGCCTTTTTTCTTTTACTTTTTCGTGAATCAAAATAATGGCAACTGCGGATCAATTTCGCGCGTTGTTGAGCGGAGGAAACATACTACAGCTACCCGACAAGCAGTGGTCAGTTGAGCGCGTATCTAGTTTACAGGGCCATTGGCTGCGAGTACCTGTTTTTCTCGCAACAGCCGATGGCGGTACAGTTCAGAAAAACCTGCCGCTTTTGCCAGCAAACGCCGATGAGAACTTGCGTATCTCCTTCGCTGGCGCTGCGCCAGCCGGCGGCGGCAATACGCCGGTGTACATGCTGACAACGGGCGAACGCGCGCATGAGCATATGGCTGTCCGTCTTGACGCTGAAAATATGCTGTTTAGCAGTGTGGCGCCACCTTACACAGCGCGCAAGAACAGACTCGATGAGCTGGTTAGACGAGCAGGGACCAGAGTTGCTGCTGCTGCTTACAGTTCTTTTTTAAATGAAATGTGGCGAAATTCCGAGAACGAAGACTTCTGGAAGTGTCCTGAGAAGTCTGGAGAAGAGTTCAGTATCTTGGACGAATCGATCGATACGGAGATGGGTGGCACTGGAGTACTTCCAATCGACCGTGGTAAGTTCAAACTTTTTTGAAAATTCTGTGATATATTTGTAAAAATTTGTCATTTTTACAATTATTTCTGTGTCTTAAAAAGCTTGAACAAAAAGCCTCATTAGCTTAATGAGCAGTTCTACAAAGTTTCTGAACTTTCCGTGTTTATTACAGTTTGCATGATACCTTCTGTCATTATATGACATGTGTGACTGTTTTACCCGATAAATTCGATGACTGACCAGAGCTTATACAAAAAGCCTCATTAGCTTAATGAGCAGTTTTGCAAAAATTCTAACCTTTATGTTTTTCTTTACAGTCTGTATGATACCTTCTGTCATTATATGACATGTGTGACTGTTTTACCCGATAAATTCGATGACTGACCAAAGCTTGAACAAAAAGCCTCATTAGCTTAATGAGCAGTTTTGCAAATATTCTGACCTTTATGTTTTTTTCTTTACAGTCTGTATGAAACCTTCTGTCATTATATGACATGTGTGACTGTTTTACCCGATAAATTCGATGACTGACCAAACCTTGAACAAAAAGCCTCATTAGCTTAATGAGCAGTTTTGCAAAGTTTCTGACCTTTATGTTTTTTTCTTTAAAGTCTTTATGATACCTTCTGTCATAGTATGACATGTGTGACTGTTTTACCCGATAAATTCGATAACTGACCAAAACTTGAACAAAAAGCCTCATTAGCTTAATGAGCAGTTCTGCAAAGTTTCTGACCTTTATGTTTTTTTCTTTACAGTCAGTATGATACCTTCTGTCATTATATGACATGTGTAGCATGCACCGGGCGGGTACATGTAGATACATGCCGGGTACATGGTCCCGCGTACGCATGCACGCAACGTGTACCATGCAGTACATGCTGAGTACATGCTGGGTACATGGTGTCTCGTACACATGTACCGGTCATGTACCAAATGGCAGACTAGTGCATGTTGGGTACATGTGAACGCACCCCCTTCTTAGTACGACGTGGGTACATAGTAACCCCACGCGCGTTATATATGGTGTGCACGTGTACCGACAATGTACCATGTGTGAATTTAACAATTCACCATAACAAAAACGATCATTATATACAATTACATTTACCTATGTTTATCTATCATGCCTCATCGTCACTGGGATTCTCATCTCGGACAATCTGCTCAAAGAAGTCGGCTAGCGGATCCAAGACCACCGAGGTTTCCATGCAAGGATGCTTTCGAATCACCACTTGAGAAGCAATCTCCTCGGCAAGCACAAACGGCTCTTTTCGATCGAATTCAGTGGCTGGATTCTCTGGGTCCAAGACGTAGAAACACTTTGAAACACTATCCGCTCCTATGATGGAATGCCTCGCACGCAAAGCGGCCGTTAAAGCTTTAGTTGGCTTCTTGAGCCACGAAACCTTGACAAACACGTACGGTCTTCCTCCAAGCTCCGCTCGATAGATGGCATCCACCCGGCCGAACCTGGAATATAAGCATCCCCCCCTCCCGACATCAAGCACGTATGTACCATCACATCGATATCAAATCAGTCTCGCACCGCTCGGCTCGTGCATGTTCGGCCTGCACACTACTGTACACTGGTACATGTGTACCCAGGACGTACCCAGCATAAAGCCATGACGGGTACATATGTACCCACACGTTCCCATGTTAGGTATGTATGTACCGAGGGTGTACGGGTACTGGCGGTACATGATTGTGTACTCACCGGTCTGTTTGTTCCTTTGTTTGCTCGCGACCTTTCGTCCTCACCCTCTCGACGTAAAAGGATCGGAAGTAACATTGCACTGTCTTGAACTTTTTGTCCATGGATGCGGTCCGGAACTTCATCGTACCCACTTGCACTCGATTGAACTTGCGGCATCGAGGAGGGCAACCTTCGAGTAGAGCGCGCTCATACTCTGTGTATTGTCTTCCCAACCATGGGGTGGGGTCCAGGTCGATGTGCATCTTGTACTTGGCGGTACCCGGTGCCTTTGACCTGAAGGTGCGCCGTCTGAAAAGAACACATGGCGCCTAAGCACTACGGAAATGCCGGGGACGTATGTACCGCGCGTGCACTTCATTACGGATGCAGGCTAGGTGCAGATGTACCGGGCCAGCACTGGAAACGGTTGCGACCGGGTGCACACGTACTGGCATATGGTACATGGTGGGTACACGTGCACCCGCAATGCTCCACATGCGACTTACTTGGAGATGAGGTGGTTGTAGTTCTCCACGAGTTCCTCGAGATTTATGTAGTGCTGGATATTGTTCCACATCCACTTGGTCAGCTGCTGTT
>LGRX02008458.1:0-13665 GCA_001247695.2 Cymbomonas tetramitiformis
CTGAAGTCTGCTGCCTCACCTGTCCTTATCACAGCGGGGGCTGTTCGTGGATGCCTCACGCGTGCTGGCTGTGGTTTGGCGGGAGGGGCGTGTACTATCAGAACAGGCCAGCGAAGGTCGAAGGCCCTCCCATCTGGGTTCTCGAAGAACTGATTGGGCTCGCCCTTATCATCGTGAGTAGGGATGACCTCCACAATCTGCATATTGGCCTTTCTGAAAAGTTTGCGCCACGCGGGGAGCTTGGACTGGTGATCTGGTAGAACGAATACTGCTGAGGTGTTCTCTGGGTCCGCCTTCCATTCTGCGATATACTTGTTCAAGATCGCCTCCACAGTAATGCACTTGGAGTTGTATGGAGGGTTACACCAAACCCGAAGGCCCCTCCATTTCTCTGAAAGGCAGTCTGTCCAGAATCTATCCGCCTGTCTGTTGCGGCCGCCAAAGTCACAACAGGCGTCCACATCGAAGGGTCCAAACTTCTCGGCGTACTTCGAGGAGTACTCTGCTCGGACACGCCAATTCTGTGAGTCCTCTGGGGGAGCCTGCCGTTTTTGTGGGTGAAGGACCGGGGATGGCGGAGTTGACTGCTGGGGCGCCTGCTGCGGGGTTGGTGATCTCGCTGGCACCTTCTCAGTGGGCGCCTCCGATGCGTCAGCTCGTGATATAAGCGTTCGCGTCTTCGGTGACGCCAACTGTGGAGGCGCTGGGGTCGTAGAGGCTTTCCCAGCGCGTGACATACTCCTCGTTATCCTTATCTGGGGTGAGGCTCTGTCAGGGGGTTCGTGAGGAGCTTCTGTCGGCTTCGCGCTATCAGCTTCAGGCCAGTCAGGCATGTCGAAGTCGAGGTGATCCTCCTTCATTCCCTTGTAGAGCTTCGGGTTAACGAGAGCGATGGTCTCCCCCATGTCCATGGCCTGTTCCGCCACGGAGAGGGTTTCCACTGCTGAGAGCCAACAGTCAACAGTCTGGGCCCAGTGGGGATGAGCTGCGGGTGGCGAGCTGGAGAAGCATTCAGATTCCAGCGTTGCCAGAGGGTCTTTCGGCAGATCTGAGGTGGGGTCGATCACTCCTGCCTCCTTCAACCCCTCGCGCACGTCCTTGTCTTTGAAGTCGGGTCTTCTGGACAGGGCGTCCGGCACCAGCAGCAGCGCTCCCTTGATGTACTCCATTCTCGGGACTCCCACCTCCACCAGATCCATGTACCAGCGTGCCTGTCTGCGGCTAAGCTCTCTGCCAGGTTCCATTAGCCATTCAAGGGGGCGGTGATCACCCTGGATACGGAAGTTGGTGAAGATGAGGTAATGCCGCCAGGTGACGGTGGTACAGTGGTGTAGAGCACCTAGCTCACGCTCGCCGGTGTGATAATTCTGCTCGGCGGCTGAGAACTGGCGGCGCTCGTATGCTATCACGCGCAGCCCAAGACCATCTCCATTGTCTTGCATCAGTACTCCCCCAAGAGCGATGCCGCTAGCATCCGTCTGCACCACGAAAGGTGCTGTGCCGTCTGCGGCACCCTTAATGTTGGGCAAGGCGAGCACTGGTGCTGAGGTGAGGGCCTTCTTCAGCTCCTCGAAGGCCCACTGCTGCATGGGACCCCACTCCCAGGGTACGTCCGACTTGGTCAACCGGGTGAGGGGCTGAGCGATCTCGGAGAAGCAGTGAATGAACCTGCGGTAGTACCCCGCCAGGCCCAAGAACTGCCTGACGTGGGTAACCGTTTCCAGCTCGGGCCAGTCCCTCACTGCAGCCACCTTGTCGTGTTGGGGTCTGCAGCCATCCGCGGAGATACAGTGGCCAAGGAACCGCAAGGATTTCTTCAACAGTTGGCACTTGGACCTCTTGATGAAGACGCCCTTCTCCCTGCATGTCAGGAGCAGTTGCTTGACGTGTTCGTAGTGCTCTGCAGCGGTGTTGCTGAAGACGACCACATCATCGATGAAGATCCGGACAAATGGGAGATGGCCCAAGGCCCGCTGCATCCGGCGCTGGTACTGAGATGGTGAATTCTGCAGCCCCTGCGGCATGACCAACCACTCATATGACCCCATCTGGGTGGGGAAGGCGGTCTTCTCGACATCTCCTGGTGCCATCGGTACTTGCCAGAAGCCATCCACCGCGTCGAACGAAGAGAAGAACTTCGCACCCTGCATCTCGTCGAACATCATCTGGATGTCTGGGAGGGGATACTTGTCCTTAACTGTCTGGCGGTTGAGGAGCCGGTAATCGATCACCAGTCGCAGCTCCTTGGGGTTCCCCGGTTTGGGGACCATCAGACAGGGAGCTGCATAAGGGCTGGAAGAGGGTCGGATGTAGCCCTTGGACATCAGAGTCTCCACGCGTTCTCGAAGTTGGCGGAGTTCCTCTGCGGACTTCTTGTAGATGCGCTGGCAGGGAGGTCCCTTCTTGCTCAGCTCAGGGTCCAAGTTAATGTTGGCTTCATCTTGGGGGTCATGTCTGAGTCCATCGATGTTCGGTAGAGCAGTCGTCATCTCCTTCTTGTACTCCTCACCCCAGAAGTCCTGAAACTTGAGGGTCCACTCAGGGCTCACTTCTGCATCTTCAGTATCCGCAGCGGGTTCGGCGTTCTCAGAGTCGATAGCCGTGGCTGCAAAGGCAGAAGCAGTATCATCGGGGGACTTCTCGGCCACCATGAGCCAGGCGGGTTGTATCTCCGGGTCGTCATTGCCGCGTAGTTTCTGCGTCTCCGCGTACACCAGGTACTTCTTCAGCTGGGCAGGGGTTAGGAACACCTCATCCACCAATCCCGCGCAGGCCGTGCCCTTCGGAGACCTGTCTCCAGATGCTTTCCCAGGAGAACAGCCTGTGATGGTGACGCGATCCCCAATCTTACCACTGCGGGACTTCCTGAGGAAGGAGACGGAGCCATTCCCTTCATAGCCCAGAGTGACAGGAGAGTGACTGCGCAACCATCTTCCGCCAAGGATAACATCCACCTGTATGCCCAGTGGTAGGATCCGGAGGGCAAGGGCGTTCTCCGTATAGGTGCCCGTGGTGGTGTGCGTGTTAAACTTGGCGTACGCGGTGGCGCCAGTGATCTTCGCAGATCCATCCGCCAAGGTGACTCGCATCTCGGAGCCGGCTCGTGTCGTGAGGCCACATCGCTTAGCGCTCTGCTCCGAGATGAAGTTGTCAGAGGCCCCCGAGTCGATCAGCACCTTGACCGTGTGCCCTCTGAGGGTTGCATAGAACACCAGCAGCAGCGGTCCTTCTTCGTCATGTGCTGCTGCGAGGGTACCCTCAATGTCGGTCTTCCACTGAACTCCCCCATCCGTGCGTATGCTTTTGCACTTGAGGTTGGGGAGGAGGTTGTCCGAGGCCTCGCGGCATTCTTCCAACGTTTGCCTACACGCGGCGTAGAACTCCTCATCCGGCAAATCAACATCTTCAGTCGGATGACTGACGAGGTTGTCTACACTCGCCGTCAGCAGGGTGCCCGCTGAGGTGCATTCGCTCGAGGTGGGGCTGACATGAGTGGTGTCGCTGGTGGTAGGACTCACATGGGCGGTGTTACTGGTAGTAGGGCTCACATGGGTAGTGCCGCTGGTGGTAGGGCTTACATGAGTAGTGCCGCTTACTGTGGGGCTCACGTGGGTAGTGCCGCTTGTTGTGGGGCTCACATGGGTAGCGACACTGTTGGTGAGACTGCTATGGGTGAGGGGATCCTCGTCATGCTGAGGGCTGCTAGTGGGGAAGTTGTGGGCGAGTTGGTGGGAGCTCTGGTGATCAGTCCTCGCCTCAGGGGTCCCAGCTGCTGCCATCTGCTGGGTGTAGCAGAGCGAATCGACCGAGGGCGCCTCTTCCATCACCTCGGGGTCTTCAGCGATGGGGTGGCTGTCGAGACGGGGCGGCGCTTCATCTGCTTCATGCGTTCTGACGGTGGTCATCTGTTGGGTGAAGCAGAGCGAGCTGGATGTAGAGGTTTCCTCTGCCACTGCGCAGTCGGATGAACCTTCAAGGTTTCCTCCCGGGGTGGCCGGCGCGTTGTCATGGTGCGAAGATGTTGTCTCTGTTGTGGGCTCGATCGGCGGGGATGATGGAGGGGACGCTCCCAAGGGGCTAGGACCCAGCTTCCTCATCTTGTACTGGTGTACTGCGTGTAGACTGCACCAGGTGTCCACTACCCGGTGGTACATGGGGATGTACCTAAGAGGGTCTGGGTACATATGGATGTACCCAAGCTAAATCGACGGTATGGGGGCATAAATTTAACGGTTTGTCGTTACGAATCATCAATATAGCTAGCTAACATCATCATGAACACGGGAATATGCCGTCACAAGCATCCTGGTAGGATATATATCATGTCAGGTGCATTCAAACCCATGCAAATCGCAACTTGGCTCCCAAAAACATTTTTCTAATTGTTTTTTTACCACGGTTTGTTGCGACTCGCCTTTTTCACAGTCTCGCATATCTTAGGGGGGGGGATTCTTCACAAAGTGGAATACTTTTTAAGGTTTGTTACACCACAATATCTTAATTAATTTATTCTCGTCATGTTCGGCGTACCCTAGATCCCCAAGCTTAACTGCTTACTTGCCGCACGGCACGAGGTACCTTATCGGGTATGGGGACGAGTCGACGCGAGCGGTTGAAGGTGACCTGTGATATTGATTATTATGACCAAAAATATTTGTCAGCTCATTCTTTGGCAATCGTATTTGCGATAACATGCATTGCACATGTAAATATGCCTTCGTTCAATATATCGATGGGTGGGAGTCATCACACATGTCCGCGCGCATTTTTTTAGGCGAAATCTAAAATCTGACACTGTTTTATGATGAGAAGTCTTGATGATGAAGTATGATAACTTGTGAGGTATGGGACCGACCCATGATAAAATAAGTGCTTTGAAGGGTCGATGTTAATGCCCTAATGAAACATCGACCAAATATGCAATTTTCATGTGCATAATCATGCATACAAATCGATGTACCCAAGCGATGTACCCAAGAATTTGGAACTTGAGAATTTCGTCTTTTCTTTTTCGAGGGTCAACCACTCGACAGCCGATGTCACACTTCGGCTCAACGTTCAATTCCCGATCCGATCTCATTTCTAATTCCGATTCGTCATTCTCGATTCAGATGTTATGCCGACAGACTGACACGATGACTGTCCCACAGTACTGTCATACTACTGTACTGTCATACTGTCATACTGTCATAGCGTCATACTGTCATACTGTCATACTGTCATGGCGTCATACTGTCATACTGTCATAACCTTAATATCTGATATTCGATTTCATTGTCTTTTCAACCCCGATGCGAATCTGACCATTCTTCGAGGGTCTGACTGAGTTCCACGATGACACCCCCCACAGTACTGTCATACTACTATAATGTCATAGTGTCATAGTGTCATACTGTCATACCCCGGGCATCTGGTATTCATTCTCATCGTGATTTCAAGCCCAATTTCACTGTCATCGTGCCAATCCCAGATTACCCCCGATGACACACATACGGACACATAGGCATATCGGCTCACGCTGTGCCTCCGGGCACACGCCTGTCGTCTGGGATGACATTTCACTTCCCATGACACACACCGCAGTAAGGAGATCAACCTCTTAAGCACAAGGGTCGGCCTAAACACGTCAAGATGCCTGCTGGATTCCACGAGAGCAGGCTTGGTTCCAGCAAGTGGTGGGACGCGGAGAACGCCGCCCTGCGCATGTACAATCTGAAGAACCGCTTCAAGAACTCTGACTGGGGCATCCTGGTGACGGACTGGCAGCAGCTGTCCAACGACGAGAAAGACAAGTACAGAGCCAAGCAGTCACCGGAGGACAAGCAGAAGAGCGCCACTGGCAATCCCGAGGCGTTGAAGGCAGAGTACCAGGGCATGGTGGCTGCTAGGAAGACTGCCAGTCGTGCGGGCAGTGTGAAGTCGCAGGTGCTGTCCGAGGATGAGGGCTCCGACGAGGAACCAGTCGCAGCGCACGTCGCGGAGAGGGAGACCCACACCGTCGATGCACGCGCGCACCACCATGGCAGCGCAGGGGTAGGAGTGTCGGCTGGCCCTCCAACCGAGCTACTCTCAGCTATGGCCGAGGAGATGGGCGAAGAGGAGCTCTCGAGCGCCCTCAACACCTTGGGTCTGGGGGCACTCCCCGAGACGCTGTGCAAGAGTGCGGAGTCTGAACTCACGGCGGCTCCAGCAGTAGCCCTGGGAAGTACCCAACGCATGAGGGGCTTCCCAGTGAAGACACCCGAGGAGTACGAGGCAGACGCACAGGTGCCCATGGCGCCTGCGGCGGACGAGATGCAGAGGAAGGTGCAGCTCATGGCCTCCGTGATCAAGAGTCTGGGAGCAGCTTTCCGTAAGCTAGCTGCTGGACTCGTGGCAGAGGGTCGCATAACAGCTCCAAGGGGTGTGGAGACCTTGGTGGAACTGGCTGAGAACAACCAGCTCCCCGTGCCGACAGCCTCAGCAGCAGACTGCCAGGACATCAGCGATGAGGATGACGACTGCCCGGGCATGGAGTCGGGCGACGACAGCGACGATGATGACGATTGCCCGGGCATGGAGTCGGGCGACGACAGTGACGAAGAAGAGGTTCCTCTGGACGAGATGCCGGAGGACATGGTGGAGCAGCCCAGGAAGGGGAGGACGACGGTGCATGTAACCGCTGCAGCGGCCACCGTCCAGGAGAGCTACGGGGTGAGAGACTTCAGCGAGAGGGGCGAGCTGCACGCAGGGACCATGGAGGCCAAGGCGTACGAGCTATTGAAGAAGAAGATGCTCAGTGGTCTTACAGAGGAACAGCTCACTGCCATGGCACAGGTCCAGCCTGTATGCAAGCTCCTGAACGAGTCTTTGGCACAAGGGATGGCGCTGATGGCCTCTGGAGGCCTGCTCATGTTGTACAAAGCGCTTCTTCTGGACACGGGAGCCAAGCAACTGCAACATTATCCCCATCAGGACAGCCAACAGGTTGGGCTTGACCATCTTTGATGCGGAGACAGGGGCCAGGGTGGCTAGATGTGATGGCAGCCCTGCAGAATTCACCAAGTACTGCTACGTGGATGTGGTCCTCGCCGCGGGCACGCCGTACATGACTCTGCATCGGCTCCATGCCTTCGTCACTTACACCAACGACACTACGTGGGACTTCTTGGTGGGCACGGGACCCCTGAAGAACGCCCTCAAGCTGACCATCGACCTCTACCGAGGCATCGCCACTTCTGAGGCCGCGGTGTCACTGGGCATGAAGGAGAAGGTCACGCTGCCGTTGATCGAGTTGACGCCGCCCGTTGATGCAAGGAGCAAGCGGAACGAAGACCCGAGAGTGTGCCTGGCGACTGAGATCTTCGACGTCGATGCCACGGCAGCGCGCACTCTTGCCCCCGCTTTTGAGGGCTGCGCGCTACCACCACGTGAAGCGGTGTCCCTGGACACAAGGGGAGAAGACCGTCTGGCCCTCGCAGGAGAGAGGTGTGCGCCTGCACCTTGTGCATTCTCGCGAAACCACCCCGAGCTAATGGACAGCCTGGCGTCATGGCTAGAGGAGATGAGGCTGAGAAGGTTCAACTCGGAGGAGAGGGAGAGGCTCGAGGCGCGCTGCCAGTCCATGGTGGAGGCGGGCTTCTTGAGACCCAGCTCAATGATACAAGGCGAACTCACTGGGCGAGTCAGATCACACACCGAGAGCTCAACCCCTACCATTTTAGAAAACGTTAGTACGTACACTAACGGTGAGTTAGTGTGCCTTAACGTCATACTAGCGCATACTAACGCCGCGTACTTTTAGTACGCGTACTAACGACGCACTAACGCAATGCGTTAGTTCACAATGTGCGTTAGCATGATTGAATGTGGGAGTTGGTGGATTCGTGGTGTGGTGCGTAGTGGGTCATGGATGGGGTCCAAATGCACTTCAATGATGTTCTAAGGCGATTGGATGGCGAACTGGACATTGGTTAAGGGGATATGACTCTGTTTGAAGAAGCCGATATTTGGGCTGAATTCCTTTGGGAATGTGTTATGTTAGCATGTCGTTAGTATGTTGTTAGTACACTAGACCAATCACACGTTAGCGTGTTAACGGCGTACTAACTTCGACTCTCCTTAAGTGTGGGAGTTGGTGGACTCGTGGTGTGGTGGGTAGTGGGTCATGGATGGGGTCCAAATGCACTTCAATGATGTTCTAAGGCGATCGGATGGCGAACTGGACATTGGTTAAGGGGATATGACTCTGTTTGAAGAAGCCGATATTGGGGCTAAATTCCTTTGGGAATGTGTTACGTTAGCATGTCGTTAGTATGTCGTTAGTACACTAGACCAATCACACGTTAGCGTGTTAACGGCGTACTAACTCCCACTCTTCTTAAGTGTGGGAGTTGGTGGACTCGTGGCGTGGTGCGTAGTGGGTCATGGATGGGGTTCAAATGCACTTCAATGATGTTCTAAGGCGATTGGATGGCGAACTGGACATTGGTTAAGGGGGTATGATGATGTTTGAAGAAGCCGATATTGGGGCTGAGCTCCTTTGGGAATGTGCTACGTTAGCATGTCGTTAGTATGTCGTTAGTACACTAGACCAATCACACGTTAGCGTGTTAACGGCGTACTAACTCCCACTCTCCTTAAGTGTGGGAGTTGGTGGACTCGTGGCGTGGTGCGTAGTGGGTCATGGATGGTGTCCAAATGCACTTCAGTGATGATCTAAGGTGATTGGATGGCGAACTGGACATTGGTTAAGGGGGTATGACGTTGTTTGAAGAAGCTGATATGGCTGAGCTCCTTTGGGAATGTGCTACGTTAGCATGTCGTTGGTATGTCGTTAGTACACTAGACCAATCAGACGTTAATGTGTTAAACATATATTATCTAACATGTTAAACGTGTACTAACCACGGTATACGTGCGTAAACTACGCAACCACTGCACATGCCGGGTGTTCCACTAAACCACACGACGCAAGATGCCGAGGTCCACGGCCTAGAATCCCGTCGACCGAAACATGAGTTCAGTCCTCATTGTCGTCCTAGTCGTCGTCGTAGTCAAGTGGTGGCTTTAGGCATTCAAAAAAGTCAGCCGTGGGGTCAAGAATGACCGCGATCTCCATGCACGGATGTGGTACGTATAACGACGACCTGCTGTTCAACTTTGTTGGCTAAGATGAAATGCTCGGAGTTCTTCTCAAAAGCCGTTGGGTCACGGTGCGGGTTGAAGGTGTACACCGTCTTAGTCAAATCGTCCGGCCCGAGAATCGAGTTCCTCCTACGATAGGCCTTGATTTGTTCTTCGGTTGGCTTTGTCAGCCAGTTGACTTTCAATAAGGTGTACAACCGTCCCGCGATCTCCACCCGCAGAATGTTTGTAACGCGGCTGTGCCGGCATACCGCCACCATTTTTGATACGCAGTTAGCTGGAACATAGTGCATTAATTAAGTAAAGTAGCTGCCACGTTAGTAGTGTACTGTTAGTTACCGAATATCGCACTAAGTGTACACTACCGTATCGACATAGGGCACTAATAACGTGTTTCACTGGTTTCTTGAGAGACATGCATATCACGAGGTATATGGATAAAGGCATGACTCACCCGTCATATATCGTCGTCACCGTGGTTGCCGCCCACTCGGATACTCGAAGCTTCTTTGTGCTCCCCTCATATTCATGACCCAACCGGAAACCTTCGGGAACAGGCTAGGCTGACCAAAAAGTCCTGTTTTCTTAAAATCGAGTGTTTACTGTATTCTGCGTTGTTAGTGTGAGTTTAACAGAAGGGATCTTTTCGGGAATATTCCATTGTTAGTACGCTAACAGGACGCTAACGGCATGCCTTAGCGCACTAATGTTGCCCTAACTTAACACTAACGGAAAGAATCTTTTAGGGAATATTCCTGTTACTGTACTGTAGTGGTCAACACCGTACAGTACAGGCGGGCATGTCCATCTCGAGGGGCGGGGACGGCGAGGTTCCGCGGTGGGGCTCGTCGGGCCTGTCAGTGTTAGCATGCGGTTAGATGGCGGTTAAGCCCCTAATGCCACACTAACCACGCAATAAGACTCGGAAAAAGGGCCTCACCCAGCAGGGCTCGCGTCTCCAAGCCCAAGGGCCAACTTGCAAATGTCCCGACGAATGTTCATCAGGTTTACACCCACTGGCGGTAGCAATACCCACTGCTGGTCGGCAAAGGTGATGGTCGAGGGATTGTCGGCTAAGTCCAATGGATCCGGAATGATATCACGGCCCCAAAACGCCGCGTCGTTATCATGAACGATGTCCACATGGTGCGAGAACTCGCGAATCGACAGCACCGTCGTTTTTGTGCGCCCACTGCCATCTCGAATACCCATCCCATGGTGCGGAAACCAGCTGTCGATGGTCACGGTGGGTTGCCTGCTGCGGGAAAATTGCACGGACTGAGTGCCCAGCCCGTCGTTTATATGCGGTTAAGGGGGCGCGGATGTACTAACCCCACACTAACCACGCACTAAGTCCCAAATAGAGAAGAGGGCTCACTCACCCCGCTAGACCAACGTCGTCGAGGAGGAGGAGGAGTTCGATATTTTCCTGGACATCCAACTCCTCCCGGCTTTCGTAGCTCACGAGATCCACGGGAGGCGGCAATGGTGTCATTAGATGATCATGGTCGATGATGACCTCCGCTGGCCTGTAGATATCTCTTTGTTAGGGTACTGATAAGGTACAGTTAACATGATAACAACGCACTAATACGCACATATTGCAGGTGCTTGAGGAACCGTACCCGCGGTGGTTGGCGACGATTTTCATGATTTCGTTGGCAATAGATAGGAGGCAACTTTGCACACCATCTTCAGATACTGTTATGTAGAACACGGTGCCACCATACATGATCTTGCCCCGTTCGGCCTTCAAAATGGGCGGAATCGGCAACCACGATGGGTAACGCCGTTGATTTGTTTGCATGTCTACTACGCAAGCATAGAAGACCCGGGGAGTCATGCAGGTCGGTACGTCTTTCTCGTGACAACACGTGAAAATTTGTACCATGCCGACGTACCGACACTTCTTCGCCTCCAAGACACACGCGCGTGCGTGGCAGAGGGCACGAGCTGTGTCTAATAGACAGTTCCTGCCACGTTAGTGTACTGTTAGTTACCAAATATCGCACTAAGTGTACACTACCGTATCGACATAGGGCACTAACGTGTTTCACTGGTTTCTTGAGAGACATGCATATCACGAGGTATAGGGATAAAGGCATGACTCACCCGTCATATATCGGCGTCACCGTGGTTGCCGCCCACTCGGATACTCGAAGCTTCTTTGTGCCCCCCTCATATTCATGACCCAACCGGAAACCTTCGGGAACGGGTTGACGAGGTGGTGGTGGAGAAACAAGTGCGTGGGGTGCGGGGTTACGAATAGCTGTGCGGGCTAGTGGTGGGACGGGTACACGTGAGGACACCGGCGCGCCTTGTTGTAGAAGAATCCCACGCCGGCCGGGAGTCGGTGTGGGTGCACGCTCGGGCGCGGGCTCGGGCGAAGGTGGATCCGGGCGAGAAGCTTGTGCACGAAGAGTCGCAAAGTGTTCACCTTGACGTTTATTGTTCATTGCACAAATCCCAATTCTGCCCCCCCCACCCCACCCGCCCTCCTATTATGTAATATTCGCGTTGTTAGTGTGAGTTTAACAGAAGGGATCTTTTCGGGAATATTCCATTGTTAGTACGCTAATAGGACGCTAACGGCATGCCTTAGCGCACTAACGTTGCCCCAACTGGACACTAACGGAAGGAATCTTTTAGGGAATATTCCATTGTTAGTACGCTAACAGGACGCTAACGGCAGGCCTCAGCGCTGAGTTAGCGCATTACATGCAACAAGACACTAAATGTCGCCCTATTGACGTCGTTAAGGAGGCATTAGGTGGCATGCACTAACGCACAATGGCATATTCCCTAAAAGATTCCTTCTGTTAGTGTTCAGTTAGGGCAACGTTAGTGCGCTAAGGCCTGCTGTTAGCGTCCTGTTAGCGTACTAACAATGGAATATTCCCCCAAAACTCGAAATTCCCAAATGTGATAGGAAAATTTCATCAAACCATCGTGATCGCGCGATGGCGTCGAATCGCGCGATAATAATTTTAGTCGACAGCAGGATTCGAACCCGTGCGGTCGGTTTCCTAATGGGTTGTCACATTCATCATGTCCAACTGCGCTACGATCGAAGAGGATGACAATTGAACGGAAATAATGACTAAGTCATAAATCGAAATTGAAAAATCGGACGTTGACCGACCGACCGAGACTGACGATGACCAGCACTGTGTCACTGTACTGTAGTGGTCAACACCGCACCGACCGACTGACATGACATGACGAGGTATCCGTTTGTGGTTTTGAATTATTTCAACACCTTCTACACTTCGGTGTCTACACACTGAGACAGTGAACAGTCTGTAGCAGTCGTGTGCAGCTGCTGCTGCTGCTGTGCTTGACCTTGTTTCAAGTGCGTACTCGCTCTCGCTCATGTATTTTTTATTTATACCGTAACTTTATGCTTGCGAGGATGTTTTCATGTGTAGCCACGATTGTTTTGCTGCGCGTCTTGGTCTTTAGCCAAGTGCGTAGGGGTGTCAAAAAGAGAAATTGGTTTCTTGGTTCCTAGTCCAATGGACTAGGACAAGTTGGTTCGAATCCGACTCACCCCGCTGAATTTATTATTTTCTTGTGGTTACTTGCTAACTTGTTTTTCTTTTGCGCGCAGAAATGAAGTTGTTCTTTAGTTCTTCTAGTCTTTGAGCTCTTCGAGCGATTCGAGCTCTTCGAATCTTTCATTGGTATGGTTCTCTCAAATTGTTTTACATGATCTGTCTTTAGTTTCTCTTCAACGCGTTTTGATCATACTTATTGAGACTCCTTGTGTGGGCTGGGTTTTTCAAACGCAGGTACATTGGAACGATTTCTTTTCTTTCTAGAGTAGAGCAGAGTAGAGTAGACTAGAGAAGTTTGATCATCCTTGCTTGCACTTGTGATATGTTGACTTTTGTTTGTAGAGTAGATTAGGCTGATATTCGCAAGATCGCGCGTTTTGTTGAACTTTTCTTTTAGAGAATTGTGATCAACAACTCGCAAACATATTAGTGTTTAGAAAGCAATGTAAATATAGTTGAATGATGGATATAACGTTCTTATTTTGTCTTCTATTCATTGTCATGCATACTTTGTGTATACACATATTGCATTTGCGCATTCTAGCGAAAGAATTGTGTTCTTGAAAGCATCATTTTGCCACACACAACATGAATGCACATTTGTACACACCCCGCCACATATGAAATTATGCAAGCTTGTATGGTGTGTGTGCATCTATCATGCACACACACAACATTCGTGTTTGTGCTTACATCTTCAATAGTGTGTACGTGTGTAGCAAGTGAACGCGCGTATGCTTTTAGAATGGGATAGCACAATGGTATGATACACTATCTGAACACTAACACTAGATTATGTGCACACTAACCGGTCGTTAGTGTGCACAAGGTTAGTGTGCTGTTAGTGTAGTGTTAGTGGTATATTAACGATATCCTAACGACACACTATCTGTATACTAACCATCCGTTAATGCTCAAAGTTAGTGTGTCGTTAGTGTGCTGTTAGTGTAGTGTTAGTGGTATATTAACGATATCCTAACGA